>JAVJIF010030718.1:0-203992 GCA_038442645.1 Agave tequilana | reverse complement strand
CAAAGAGATCAACTCGTAATAGGATTGTTCAAGATTCTTCAAGCATCAAAAGGTCAAATCATCTCATAGTCTAAATAGAAATTGGTATTGTAATATCTTATAAATAAATATTGTAACCAAATTGTAATACACAGAAAAAGATGATCTCAAGGAGAAAAAGGTGGAGAACACTAAGGAGATTAAAAGAACTCAAGAAAGAGAGGAGTAAGATGAAGGTGTATAGAGATAAGGTAATACTCTTATAATCTAGGTCTAGATTAAAGAGGAAGGTGAATACTTTTGTTGCATCAAGAGAAATATTAGATTTCTTTGTATCAAGTTATTAATAAAGCTCTCTCAAGTTCTCTCCCCGTAGATATAGGCCAAGTTTAGGTCAAACCACGTTAAATCCTCGTGTTCTTTCTTATTTATCTTTTGTGTAGGTATTGCTTGCTTGCTTTACAACAGTTTTCTTTTGCAAAGTACTAATCATATTGCCAAGTTCTGTAAATCTCAATCCTGCGAGTAACAATTGCTGTTGATAGTGCTGATTTGTTAGAACAATTAGTATCAGCGCATATTATTTCGCAACAGTGGTATAAGAGCTAAAGATCGACAAAGGGCAATATGTCGAAAATAGAAAATTCTATGACAAAGTTCGAGGTTGAGAAGTTCACGGCAAAAGAAACTTCAGCTTATGGCTAAAGAGAGTAAAGGTGTTGCTCATGCAACAAGGTCTTCACAAGACCTTGCAGGGTAAATCAGCAAAATCTGCAGGTACATCAAATGAGGATGGGGAGGAGATGGATCTAAGGGCGACAAGCATGATCCGACTATGTCTCGTAGACGAGGTGATGTACAACGTGATGGATGAAGAACCGACTACGAGATTGTGGTTAAGGTTAGAAATGTTCTATGACAAAAAGTCTCTCCAATAAGTTGTATCTCAAAAATAACTGTATTGGCTACACATGAATGAAGGGACAGCGGTGTTAGGGCATCTAAACTTCTTCAATAAGGTCAACAGTGAGCTTCTAGTTATTGATGTCAAGATTGACGAGGAGAACAAGGTGTTCATACTTCTCAGTTCGCTTCCACAATCATATGATCACATCGTCACCACCATGCTCTATGGTAAGAAAATTCTCATCTTGGAGGAGGTCATGTCAACTCTCTTATCTAATGAGATTAGGAAAAGACCAAATTAAGAGAAGCAGACAGGGTCGGGTTTGGTGGTCACGGGAAGGAAAGGAAAAGGAGAAGGAAAAAAGGGATGATCTTATCAAAAGCATGTTACTTTTATCAGAGAGAAGTTATTGGAAGAATGATTACAAGCATCGGTAAGAGTGATTGAAGAAGAAGGGGCAAGTTGCGGAGGCAGATGTAGCATTGAGTGGTGTAGAGGACCCAAAGTATTAATGGCTTTATACGAAATAACACTTCTCAAGGTAAATGCTAGATATTTGATTCGGATAGTATAGTTCATGTATGTTCCTAATATAACTGTTCACTCCTTGGTTGCAAAGGAGGAAGAGATTATCAAGATGGTGGATGGCTCAGCTTGCGAGGTCATTGGCACTGGGACAGTCAAGGTTATAGAACGAAATGGGACAATGCGTGATCTGGAGGTGGTCAGGTATGTCCTAGAGGCATGGTATAATCTAATATCCATAAGGGTGCTCAACGAAGAAGGATGCCGGATCTTAGTGCAATAAGGTGTCGTCACAGTTAGCCAAATAGATAGGGTGATCCTGGAAGGAGAGAAGTGTGGAGGGTTATATAAGCTGAAGAAAGAAAACTCAATTCAAGGTGGAGTCAGGGATAATTTGGAAGGGTGTTCATCGCTAGATGGAGATTCAAGAAAGACTGCAACGGGACCTGAACAGGGTCAAAGTGTTGCAGAAAGGAGAAAGGGTGCATTCGGGCAAGTCTCGAGATGGCCCAAGCCATGGCAGTAAAACAACCAAAGGCCCTAAGGAAAGGGGACAAGAGTTAAAGACTTCACGGTATGATTTCAACTAAGAAAAGAATCAGGGTAGTAAACCAAATCTCAAAGTGTTTTTCTAAAGGCTTGAAAAGCAAATTAAGGTGGAGATTGTTAGGATTTGCCTTGTTTTAAGAGGAGATGATGGAGATCCAATCAAGTTGGAGAAGATGATGGCTTGACACAAGAAGAAGCAAACCATGCAGATGCTAATTAGTCAACTATAAAGTCTATTAGTTGACTAACACACAAGCTTAGTCGACTAGGGCAGATATAGAGGCAAGAAACAGAGAAAGAATAATTTACAGTAGTCGACTATATAAGGTTATTAGTTGACTAATTTCAAGGATTAGTCGACTAGTCATATGGCCTGTCGACTAATAGCGATATTTTTAAAGCAGAATCAGTTTTCTTTTCAGGTGCAGATTTACTTTTCTGGTGGAGTACGAATAGGACTCTATTTCTATTCAATAAAGGTTTATTTCTAAAGATGTAACACCCCGTTTTTGGAATACGTACTCAGATACGTGTTTTATTTTTTGATAGTATTCTTTTAATTTCCCCTTGTATTTCTATTTGTTTTATGATTACTTATATCATTGCTTGGTGTCAGATCCGGATTTTCAAACTTATAGTCAGCCCTAGTCTAATCCAGGGACCTGATCCCAGTGTACTACTCAATATGACTTTTCTGCTAGTCAAATTTTGATCGATTTCTATTTTAAAAAATATTTTCTAATATTTTAGATTTTTCATGATTTTCTAGAATTTTTCTGAATTAATTGCAAAATCTTCAAAACCGATATCGACCAATGATGTCGATCGATTCCCAAATTTTTTTTAATTTATTAACATAGTTGAATTTCTAAAATCAGCTTTTACATTATTTCTCAGAATCATATTTTCTATTTTAATATATTTTTGGAGATTTTTCTAAATTTTTCAAAATTTGACCGGATTTAGTGTCGGCCGTATTGCCAATTAATTTCAAGATTTTTAATTTAAAACTAGACTGAATTTCTTAAATATGATTTTATCTTGTATGTTAACATAATATTCTCTATTTTTAAGAATTTTCAGAGATCTTTCTGAGTTACTTTATTTTTGAGTTTTTTTTTCGTGTTTTTGGGGTTTTCCCAGATTCCAGAGTTTTATCCGATAACTTTCTTTTCTTTTTTCTCTTTTCTTATTTTTCTCCTCCACTCATCTTTTTCTTCTTTCCTTTTCTTTTCTTTTCCCAAATTTTCTCCAACACACAAAATCCCCCAAAATATCTTCTCTTCTCTACTCATTCTTTCTCCTCTTTCAAGCGTGAATCTTAGCCTTTAGCCCCCATGCATGAACCTAAGCTTCACATCTGGGCTTAACTCAGTGAGACGCGAACCTCACTTCATTGGAAGTGAAGTTGATTTAAAGGGAGACGCGAATCTCAAACTTTATATATATGCCTATTTACTCATTATTGGCCCAGAGGCCCTTGCCCTTAGTTTTGATGATGAGTAACTTATGAAGGTTAGTTTGCTAATGATCTTATATTTAATAAGTTTTAGATATTAATCAAGATATTAGTAGAGATTTGATTTTAACAAGAGATTCACAGTCAAAGTGTTGAAGCAAACAAGTGTTGATTCAAGAGCTCACATTGTAAAGATCGCATCAAGTGCACTTTGGATCGTGTTTGGATCGAGTCAGCTTGGAGATAGAGATCAATAAGAAATTTCAGTTTGTTTAGTTTAATTTTTTTTAGATCTTGTGTAAGGATAGCTTAGTCTTAATATGCTCAAGTATACACACACACACACATACAAGACAATAGTTTTTGGTTTAGGTTTAACCGGTTTTGGATTTTCAAAGAATACATATATGGTTTTCATGAATAGATAGATCAAAAAAATTTTTACATGGTTTTATGTATATTGGATTTCATCCATATACATTAATAGTTCATATTATTTAAAAACTTAGTTTGATGATTCTAGTTCATGGTTTCAAGTTTTGTTTAAAAGAAAACCTAGTTTTGTATTTAATGTCAGAAATATAGATATATCATTACCATGTGTATTAGATTCTATCCATACACAATATGCTTCAAAAATATTTCTAATCATGTTTTTGTATTATACAAGTTTTGGAGAAAACGAATTTTCATTTCAAAATTCAAGTTTTAGAAAATACCATTTTAGTTTAAAGCTTAATTTCTATACCTCAAAAATAGTTCAAGTTGTTTGTAATATGGGTTGATCTTTAATCAAACATATTTGTATTTCAAGTGCTTACATGACTTATTTTTATGAATTTTATGTGATTTATGGGATTTTATAGGTATTTAAAACACCAAGTTTTCAAACCTAAAATCCCAGCCTGAGACCACTGGTGGTCGACCAACCGTTCAACCGAACCAGATCTCGATCGATCGAGCGATCGACCGATGTGCACAGGATGTACACAAGGCTCTAGCCATTGGGCCAGTCGGCTGCGGTCGACTGATCCAGAGCTTGCTCTCTGGATCTGGCCCCGGTCGACCGACCAGAGAGTTCACTCTCTGCTTCTGGCCTCGGTCGATCGCCGGTCGACCGACAGGCAATTTCCTTAGGGCGGTCGACCGACCGGTCGACCGACAACCCCAACGATCAAAAATCTGACCATTGGCCGTCGCCAGGCGGTCGACCTACAGGTCATTTCTGGACCTATTTGGACCCCTAGCGACTATATTTTGAGAATCCTATAAATATGGGTTCCTTGGCTTGTTTCTCTTAGATTTTCAACAACAATTTTTCCCATCTTCTTAAGTATTTTCAGCAAGTATTAAAAATAAGTTTTAGTGTTAAAAATTTCTATCTTTATTTTATTTCAGAGTTTTTAGAAAATCAAAAGAAACAAGTTTGGGGATTCTAGATCTTATCCAAAACTTCTTTATCCTATCTAGAGTTTTTCTCAAGTGTTTTCTTTGTATTTTCTTTTTCAAAACACTTTTATTTCTCACACTTGAGCTATCAATTCTATACCAATATATAGGATCTTCTTTTTATGAGAAAAATTGTTTGTGATCTTTTAAGATCACCAAGAGAGATTGTTTGTAAATTTTTGTGATCACCAAGTGTAATTTTCTTTGCTTTGTGCTTGCCTTTGTACCCACCTCTGTATAGAGGTTTGTGTATTAAGAGAGGAGTTGTGTACTCCCGGTGTAAGTTTATAATTCCTCGGTAGAGGTCCCTTTTGTGGAAGAACCTGTGTGGACATAATGAAATCCTTTTGTGTGAGGCAAGGACGTAGAGTAGTGGCTCGAACCTCAAACATTCTCGGTGTTTTTCATTTGATCCACTATCTCTCACTACTCTATCTCTCTTTATATCTTGCATTATTTTACATTGTTCATATTTATATGCTAGATATATTTGTGTGTGCCACACTTTGTTCAACTAAGAGAGCTATTAAAGCACCTCAACTCTTAGCCTAGAGGAATCTAGAGGAGTATTTTCAGAGCCCTTCACAAGAAATTCGGGCTCACTCTTGGTTACACATAGTGTGTTTGTTTGACACGGAGAGGGGTTGGCTGGCGTAACGTTTCCTGGAATCAGATGGAAAAATTACAGCCGCTTAATCTTCCGGTTACAAGGGAGGGGGATATTGAATCTTGAATTCCCCCTTTGTTTAGTGCTGGTTCTTCGTGTGGCGGTGGAGAGTGAATCTTGTTCTCCGTTGACCGGATGACTGTTTGGACCGTCGGGGATCTTCTCTTCGGTCGGTAGAGGGAGTAACTCAGCTCCGTCTACCAAAACTCTAGAAGAGGAGGTAGGCGAAGAGCGGCTAGTACTCAGTAAGCTCGCTGAAGGGTTCTCTCTCTCTCTGTCTCCTTTTTTTTTTCGGAATCTCTCTCTTGCCCGATAATCGTCGTCCTCCTTTCTTGTGTTGTTGTCTCCTCGTCCCCAATAGTGACGGGACTATTTATAGGGTTTTTAGGGGGTGATCGTGCCCCCTAAAAGTGCTCCACGATGAGGGCCAACTTCCCGCTACATGGGCGGCGGATGGCGCCATAATCGGTAGTTGCAACCGAGACGTGGGTGTCGAGCCGACGCGTCTTGATGCTGAGACGCGGGCTTCGGGCCGACGCGCCTTGATGCTGAGACGCGGGCTTCGGGCTGACGCGCCTTGATGCTGAGACGCGGGCTTCGGGCTGACGCGCCTTGATGCTGAGACGCGGGCTTGGGCCGACGCGCCTTGATGCTGAGACGCGGGCTATCTCTCGCGTCTTGATTGTCACATTTAGCCTTGCGCCTGGATCTTGGATCTCTGTGTTTTGGTGGCTTGTCTTGGTGATTTTTAGACAGCCTACAGAACCCCCTCCAAAGTTTTCGACATTCCGCAGTTAACTGGGACGGATTTCGAAATACTTTGGACTCTAGCTGAGTTCGCCTTCATGACTAGACTGTTGATGCTCCGGGTTTAATCTTATCTGGAGTTGGTCTTCGTGAGTGTACTGTTGAACTCTTTGAAGCCCCCAGAGTTGATCATGTTGAGTGTTTAGATGCACAGTCTAAACCTCCCCGATTGCTTTTAGTCTGTCACTGGCGCGCTTTAAGCCAGGAGTGGTTGGTCGTCTGCTTGCGTCAGTGTACTGTTGAACTGATTTTGCAGAAGCAGGAGGCCAAACGCAGGTTCTTTTTCAAAAAGCAGAGATGGTACTGCTGTAAAGGCGCGATTTCTGTAACGTGCGTCCTTTGGCAATGGAGACGCGACTGATCTTCAGAAGGCAGACGCGATATTTGGCCAGACTGGAAGGACGCGAATTTCTTAGAGAGACGCGACCTTCCAAATGCATTCATGGAGAGGCTGACGTGGCATGTCCATCGAGGAGGTGCGTTCTTTGGGCGCGAATTCTGTGCCATGTCATGATTACGCCGCCAGCTGGCCTAGGGAACCGGCGAAATTTCGCCTTTTGGCGCGCGGATTTCCTGGTTCATTAAATGAACTGCTCCACGTGTCGACTGCTGACTCGTGGCGGGGTTGCGACGCATGATCTTCTCCGTTCAGAAACGATTTGGTTACACGCGTCAAGCGGTGACTCGCTGCAGCGTCTACCGGGCCACACGCCGCGTATCTTCGCGAATCCCTGTGCCTATAAAAGGCAACAGTTGGAGAGATGCATCTTCTTCTGCTGAGAAAAAGAATTTCCTTCTCTGTTCATCTTCGAACTTGTTCATCTCCTTGCTCGGATTTCTGAACATCAATGGCACCCAAGACTAAGCCAACTGCATCGTCCTCAAAGGCGACCGTCGCCGAGGCCCAGAGGGGCGGCTCCTCCTCTGCACAGGACGTCGTTCTCCCAGGTCTCCAAGGTAAAGGCCTCTTAGGCGGAAGTTTCGCCATTAAAGAAAGTTCAAAGAACTTTTAAGAACCCTTAACACGTGAATTTCAAATCGTGTTTGATTCCCAGACGCAGTCTTTGGGATGATAACCGAGGCGCGGGTTTGGACCCTCGCGCCCTTGAGTCCTGCGCTTCAGATTCTTCACTTAGAATATTTTCTATTTGTGAAGGGTTCAGACGCGGACTTAGTTTACAGAACGCGGATTTGATCCTTGCGTTCTGTTTCATCAGCTGCTGATTTTGATGAATCTGGCACCCGAGTCCAAGTACTTCGACATCTGGGGATGTGAAAGGAAGGGAGTTACCCTCCTTAACTTCTGGCG
Source organism: Agave tequilana (assembly GCA_038442645.1). NCBI lineage: Eukaryota > Viridiplantae > Streptophyta > Magnoliopsida > Asparagales > Asparagaceae > Agave > Agave tequilana. The sequence continues at coordinate 196,341 of JAVJIF010030718.1, read as the reverse complement.
ATTATGGTAGTGGAAAGGTTAAGGTGGATAACTCCCTTCTTTTCGCACCCCAGAAGTGACATCAAGGAGAATGTTGTGGAGACGCCGATCCCATAGGTCTGGACGCGGATTTGATAATTCCTGCGTCCAGTGCCTCTTCTGCGTGGATGCGCAGGTCTGGACGCGGATTTTATAACTCCTGCGTCCAGTGTCTCTTCTGCGTGGATGCGCAGGTCTGGACGCGGATTTGATAATTCCTGCGTCCAGTGTCTCTTCTGCGTTCGGATTGTGAACACTTAGCATTTTTTTTCTATGCTTTTGATAGAGTATCTAACTAAGTGTCCTTTTCTTTTTGCAGCGCCACGCCCTGCTACTTCACTCGCCAAGAAGTGCCACTTTGGTCATGTAGGTGGTGCTGACCGGATTTGACTTTTGTATTACAAAGGACTGTTCCTGTGACTGCTGACAAGTCACCGGATCGCAGAGAGAGGCTCTCAAATGTTGACATGAGAACTCTTCGGGTGTTTATGACTGATGCAGCATTCGCAACAGATGCTGGCATCAAGCTGGAGAAGCCTGCCTTCTTCTTCGGAGATCGTATCCACGAGGGCGGCCATAGCGTGTATGACGGAACTTACAAATGGCTCCGTCAAATAAAGGGTGGAAGATTCTTTCTTCCAGACATGGAGAGGATGTTCCCGCTGTCCTACTTCCAGCATATGTCCGTCCCTCGGAAGATGGAATGGGACCTTGCTCGATATGTTCCCGAGGTCACTCTCGGTGATTTGGGCTCCCACAAAGTATACCGTCATGATAGCCATGACAGGTCAGTTATCGGCCTTTTCCCTGGGTCGCGCAGGACTGAGGTTCCAGCTGGGGAGATACCACAACTTGGCACTACCTTCCTCAACGCCTTCATGGAGGCGGAGGGTGACTACCCGGTTGGGTTCCGTGCGCCGGGGTGGGTCCGTTCCACGGAGAACTATTGGTGGGGCAGGATGGTCGGCTTTGTCCTTACCGAGCTCGGGGGTCTGCTAAAGCGCGTGGGACTGTACTCGGCAGTCAGGGCCGTGCAGTGGGGGATCCCTCAAAGCTCTCAGAACTTCTTCGGGATTCTAGAGCGTTATAATCCTTCGACGGGGACGTTCTTCACTCCGGTCGGAGAGATGGGCCTTGCTCTGCACGAGCTGCACGAGGTCTCGGGGCTGTCGACAGGGGATATTCCCTATGAGGAATATGTCCCGACCGCTGTGGAGCTTCGCTATGTGAAGGAGGAGTTTCCCCTCATATATGAGACCTACTGGGAAGTGCTATGTCACTTCCACATTTGCGGCCAGATAACCAAATGGCGGTCGCAGGGAGTCAAGCAACTGTCTTGGGCCAGTTACTTGTTCAATAATGTCAACACCAAAGACCATCGGATAACCCGATTGGATCCCAGCTCTGACAGGGAGATTGAAGACAGGATCGACCAGGCTCCGAACAGCTTCTACACCACGGAGTCGAACGAGGACGGTTTCGACCCTGACTTGGTTTTTGAAAGCTTTCACCATCAAGCCCGGACTCCTATCTCCGATCGGGCGCTGTTGGCGGGCTTTCTGATGCTGTGGCTGAAGCGCTGTGTGGTGCCCACGCTGCCGCATGAAGTCATTGTTGCTGACGTGGTGTACCCGGCGGTGCTCCTGGCTCATGGGAACCCCATAGCCCTTCTTCCGGCCGTGGCGGCTGGTATTCAGAGCGGGCTGCGGGCGCTCACTAAGAGTTTCTGCGAGCCACCAAAAACTGCAGACTCCGAGGGAAAGCCGTATGTTGACTCAGAGGGGAGTCCGACGGTGAAGCGTCCCAACCCTCGTGTCGAGCTGCCTTACACGTACCTTATTGCTTGGTACGTGATGCATTGCCCTTCTTTGATGACGGCAGCGCGTTGGAGGGAGAGTTCTGTCCCTTTTGTACAGCGGTTGGAGGGTTCAAAATGGCGTGATCCTTATATATATTACGTCCGGAAGTGCCTTTCAGACCCTGCAAACTACCAGCTCAATCGCTGCCTCCTCCAGATCCCTGATGCATCTTTCGGGGATCTACTTGTTGATTCTGTTGGCCCAGATGACTTCACGAGGTTATCCGCGGGGGCCTTCTGGTGGTTGCTAAATATCCGGCCCGGATATGTGCTTTTCCGGCAAGGGACGTCATGTACCATTGAGCCGTACATGCCGAGTCGCTTCGCTCGACAGTTCGGCTATGATCAGCTCTATGTCGGGAACCCCAATGCTAGACTTGCCTTCGAAGGGAACCTGTTCGAGGGTGCTCGGGCCTGGTACTATAGTGTGGCTGGAGGGACGGAGTATCTTTTCGTCTACCTCTCGAGGGGCCCAAGTGCCGTACGAGTTTCAGCTTCTGTACTTGGTACTCCCAAGCCATCCAAACGCCAGACTTTTTTCCGGCGTCTTCATGCATTGAGAGCATCAATGCAAGTCTCGAGGCCAGGACTGATTCTAGTAAACCGACGAAACTCGTAGAACAGTACCTGAAGGCCCAAAAGGAGGTCGGGCGAAGATCGAGGAGGGAGCCCCCAGCAGTGAGGGCGGAGCCGCGACCGGCAAGGGCAGAGCCACCAGCGACAAGGGTGGAGCCACCAGCCACGAGGGAGGAGCCGCGGGCCAGGAGGTCTAAGCAGTTGGCGAGCAAGCGTCATCGACGCTCTGCTTCTATCGCTGAGCCTGCCCCAAAGAAGGCTCGGAGGGATTTAACGGCTGAAGTCTCTCAATCCGGAGACATCTCTGCCGGAGTTGAGGCTCCTCCTGAAGACGTCCCTGTTAGGGTTGAGGAACCGTCGGAAGATGAAGATTTTCCCACCCTAGTCCGTGCTCCTAGGTCGCGCAGCAAGACCGTGGAGGAAGGGGAGCTTGTTGAAGAGTCCACCGCCGCCGAAGATGACGAGTCACTGGAGGTTGACATAATGACTGGAGGGGATGTTGAGATTGCAGGCCTCTCAGTTCAACCCGAGCCTTCTTCTGCTCATGATGGGAGAGACGAGGCACAGCAGCCGGGGTCTCCTAGCATCTTCATTTCCAGTCTTAGGGCAGTCGACCCTAGTCCTACCACTGGGGTAATTGGAGGTAAGGCTCCTGTTGCGGAGCTTCCTCGCGTTGCGCTGTCGTCTTCTTCGTTATCGGGGGAAAGCGACTTCGAAGACGAGACCGACTATGGCGATGAACCCGCTCTTCCTGATCAGAGCAAATTCTTCCACATCTCGGAGGAGGAAATACATGAGGGTGAGCCATCGACTGCACCATCGCTGGCGATTATCCCTACTGAAGGTATTCTTTCCATCTTCTGTCTAATTTTCTCTTTGCATATTGAAGAGGATGTTCTAACATTCTTCTTTTATGCTGCAGGGCCAACCGAAGATGCTGAGGCTACAACCTCCTCGCGTATCGAGGAGATGGTGAAAGAGTTGACCCAGCCCGAGGGGATTGAGGTCTCGGCTGCTGAGATACCCTCAAAGGGGGCAGCTGTTGAAACTGGGGAGCCTTCCACTCTGCCAGAAGAGGAAGCAACCACTGAGGCTGAGGAGGCTCTCACTCTGCCAGGCGAGGAGGTTACTGCTGAAGCCGAGGAGACTTCCGCTCCGCAGGATTTGACGTCTCCGGACCTCCAACCTGGTAAGGCAGCTCTGATGCTTTAAATGTTTAGCTCTTCTATCATTGTGGCTAACATCGCGATAACTTGCAGAGAGGACTGAGGGGGCTCAGGTGGAGAGTCCGATGGTTGGCACCCTTCCAGAAGGCCATACAGCTCAGGTCTCGGTGGAGGTTTCTGAGGAGGTCGTGCTTACTACTCCCTCATTGGTCGTGGAGGCTCCTGCAGAGGTAGTACCTCCGGAAGCGTCAGCGGCCGGTCTAGCTCTTGCTGTCTCGACGGCCAGCACGACTCTTGTGCGAGAAGATCCGCCTTATATCCCCTATCCTGTGACAGAAAAGGGGTCGGGAAGCTTCCTAGGTGGTGAAGACATGGGGGAACTGGCACGTCAGATGGTGCAGCAATTCTTCGCTTCGATGGGATCATGTATTGATCTCATCTTACGTGGAAACAGCTCGTTCCAATTTGCCCAGACGCTTCTTAAAAATCTGGTCGTGAACGTCGAATTAACCGGAGGCCCTTCACTTGCCAAGGCGTGTCTACGGGTGGTAGAGCAACTGGGAGACTACCTGCAGGAGCTGGAGTCTTTGGAAGATGCTGGCTCTTTTAGTGAGGCCCAGGCCACCCTGACTAGGCTCCTAGCTGCTCAAGAACGAGAGCGACAGGAAGCGGAGGCACAAATCGCTGCAGAGATCCGCAATCTCGAATATTCCCAGGCTGAATGTCAGAAACTAGCTGGCGATTCAAGGGAATCCGAGCTTGTCATGCAGAGCACAGAGCAAGTCATCATCAGGGCTCGGGACACCATTGCCAAGGCAGAAGTTGTGCTTGCGCTCAATGAGGAAAAGCTTGCTACCATCAAAAAGCAGCTAGAGGAGCAACAAGCTGCTAGGGCGCGAGCTGAAGAGAGTCTGTCTCTACATTCTTCCAGGGTGGAATCTCTGCGAACGCAGCTGGCCGCAAGAAATTTCTTATCCGAAGAGGAGCTGCGGAACCGGGCTATTATGGAAGCTGAAAGGACGCGCCAACACGAGATTCACCGCCTTAGGGAACAAATCCGTACCTTGGCGAACCAGGACATTTAGCCTTCTTTTCTTTTCCCCCTTTTTTGTAAAGAAGAGGACACTCTGTTTAGAGTGTTTGTATCCACTTTTACTGTTTATAATAAAAGTTTGAAAAATTTTGCTCCATCTTCTTTGCTCAGCTGTAGGCGAATCCAACTCCTTGGTAACTGGCACTTAGGTAAGACTAAGTTCTGTTAATGAAACGCGGCCTTGACTCTGAGTCTTCTTAATGAGACGCGACATTGATCCATAAAGTGAGACGCGGTCGTCAGTCCACAGGAACTTAGATTTACTAAGTCCTTTTGATGAGACGCAGCGTCAATCTCAGAGTGATACGCGGTCTTCTTGATGAGACGCAGCATTGATCCATAAAGTGAGACGCGGTCGTCAGTCCATGGAGTGAGACGCAGCGTCAATCACAGAGTGAAACGCGGTCTTCTTGATGAGACGCAGCATTGATCCATAAAGTGAGACGCGGTCGTCAGTCCATGGAGTGAGACGCAGCGTCAATCACAGTGAGTGAAACGCGGTCTTGCTAAGAAAGACGCGGATCGATCAGACACGGGATACGCAGCCTCGAGCGACTTTCCCATCTGCGTTCAATGCAGCATGACTTAAAGATTTTTAGGAGATCTTTGAACGTCAAGTCTTCACGTCGATTGGGGTTCCGGGTCATCCGTTGCTTCCCAAGACAGTTATCCACGCGTCAGCCTCTTATTGGGTTCAGGCGTTAATGCTCTTGCATGCAGAACCGACGCTGGCGGTTGAAAAACCGGCGCACTTCGACGGTTTCCAAAGCAGCGTTCCACGCGTCCGTTTTTGATTGGGCTTTGACAGTTGTGCGCGACGGTTCCGATTGATGCCCCATTAATGACAGTTATTAGGGACTGCCTATAAATAGAGTGCACCCTCTCCCTCTTCAACAATCCAACTTAGACTGTTTTCATTTGTTTTGCTCCGAGAGAAGTCTCGCCTTGAATTATCTTTCAGAGAACCGTCTTCATGGGTGAAGGTGACCCCGTGGATGAAGATGACCCAGAGCTCTCATGCCTCTGTTTGGTCTCTTCAGAAGGAACCCTCTCTCATGTCATCTTGCGCACCCGCGTTTGGATGCAGAGAGGTCAACTCTGGACAGAGGTTTCTGCTGGTATGTCACCCCGATGATGTCCATAGCCTGTATTTTGGCATAGGCATCTGAATGAAATTCTGGTGCATTCCTATTCTGGAATTTGTGCTGGTGACTTGAACTTTTCTGAACGCGGGCTCTTGACGCTGGCTTTGCTCATGGCTATTGCCTTGGCGCGTTTCAGACCTGAATCTTGCAACTCCTGTTCACCCAACAGAGAGATGGCAATTTTCGGCGTTTGAAGTTTTTCGCGTCTAGTACATTAGACGCGGGTGCAAACTGAGACCGCGTTTGAATCCTGGCGTGGCACAGTTTTAACTCGCGTCTGTTTCTGCTGACGCGGTGGTTTGACTGTGCAGATCATTTCCGCGTCTGAAGTCTTCAATGACTGCCGCGTCTGTTACTTAGTTTTCTTTTGTTAAAGTATACTAAGTTCCAGATTTTCTGATTCTCTTATTTGTTCTTTGCAGGTTCGCTGGTCTCCTGGAAGAGTGCTTCAACCGGCGAGCTTGCTCAATGTTCGTTTGTAAGAGAGTAAATTATGGTCCTCGTCGTTTGTAAGAGAGTAAATTATATCTCTGACGAGGACCCAAATCTCGCCAAGGTCTCTTCAGATCTCCTGCACCACTCTTGCCTGATGGCAAGAGATGGTCAGGTCAAGTATGACGGCGAGGAGGTTCCGGCGGTTGCGGTGGCGGAGAGGATCCTCTTCCTCTCCCATCCCAGAAGTAACATCAAGGACAGTCCATGTCCTTTGGATGGCCTGCTGGGGAAAGATCAACTCTTGAACGAAGGGTTGCAGGCTCTTCTGTTGCCACCGGACCTCAAGAACACCATTGCTCCTGGCTTAGTCAGCTAGGGCGCTTTCGAAGTTGGCGTCGTGCATCAAAGTGCAATCGGTTCCAACAGTCGCCACAATTTGGCACTTCTTCAAACATCATGCACTTAGGATCAGATGCGGCTTCAAGGAGTGAGTACGGCCTCAGAGAGAGAGAGGGACTTCTTTGTACTCCTTAATTGTAACACTCAATCTTATTGTATAAGAGAGCGTTTTGTATCACTTTCATGTGTTTGGATATGAATAAAAGTGACACTTTTCTTTTGCCTCTTCTGTTGTCTTGAATGTTTTGTTTTAGAAGCAAAAGAATGATTTTGGTGGACCCGCCACTTTATAAAAGAAAGTGACAGGGGGAATGCGTACTCCCAGAGAAGGTGAACTTTTGTCAAGTGTCTAGGATTGACTTGATTCAAGGTCAGCTGGGGAATTCGATAAAACATTGTCAGCGGTGTAATGTTAACCTAACAATGTCTTTAGGTGGACCTGTTATTCTGTTGAAGAGAATAACAGTGAAACTAGACCCGCGAGGAATCTAGTAAAGCTTTTACCGTTAGAGGTGTGATATTAACTTAACGGGTTGGAGATAGTCTTGTCAGAAGTGTGGTGTTAACTCGACAAGGATGTGAGTCAGAGGTGTGATATTAACTTAACTCAGAATGTCACTGTCATAGGTGTAATGTTTAACTTAACAGTGAGGTAATGCTAGAGGTGTGATGTTGAACTTAGCATTGGTCATCTCGACTTAGACGAGGAAGTCGAGGAACGGTCATGGCCATAGGTGTATTGTTGAACTTAGCGATGACTCGGATGCTAAAGTGTAGTGTTAACTTGGCATCGTCCATTTCAGCTTCGATACGGAAGTCTGAAGAAAGGTGACTATCAGAGGTGTGATATTAACTTGACAGGCACTCGATGTACTGCTTAGAGGTGTAATGTTAACTCAAACAGTAGTTTGTCTGAGGTGTAATGTTAACTTGACAAGAATTGGCTCGTGATAAGAGCAATTTGAGGACCTGTCATTCTATTGATGAGAATTGACAGGTGGAATTTGAAATGCCAGAGGTATAGTGTTAACTTGGCAAATTTGAGAGTTTGTTACTCTATGCAGAGTTAACAAGCAAAGTTTATACCCGACAAAGGTATTCATTACCAGAGGTATAGTGTTAACGTAGTAATGATTGCACTTTGTGGTCCTACCATTCTATGGATGAGAATTGGTAAGGGACTTTGGAGGAAAGAGTGGACTCGAGTCCACTTAGGATTTTTAGCAAACCCTCAGCTATCAACGGATTTGACATGCCTTTACCAACTACCGTTTGAGTTGGGCTAGCCATGCTATTCCCCTCAGCATGGTGAGTTGTCGAGGACTTATGTTGGGCTTAAAGGCCAACATTTCCCTCTATCCTTAGCCGTCGAGGGCGTCGGATGTTTGATCAGAGGTGTACTTTTAACTTGATCGGAAGAAGAGTACTATTAAGGATAGTACTTCTTCAAGAACTTGCCATTGATCGGCATCATGAGTGTATCGCCATTTGAAGTTATGAGGCGATATGATCCATTTGAGTAGACTGACTCTACTACAAATGGTCCCTCCCATTTGGGCTGAAATTTTCCTTTTGTCTTGTGCGTCATGACCATGGGTCTTCGGACAGCTAAGACAAGGTCGCCTTTCTTGAAAGTTCGCGCTTTGACTTTCTTGTTGAAGGCTCTGGTGATACGAGCTTGGTAAAGCTCGATTTGTTGTTGGGCCTGCAAACGCTTGTCGTCTAAGGCTTCCAACTCCTGGAGTCGCTGCTGATGCTTCTCCTCAGTTGTCATTTCCGCTGTCAAGGCGACGCGTAGAGAGGGAATTTGTATTTCCAATGGAAGGACGGCTTCGCATCCGTATACCAAGGAAAATGGCGTGGCTTTAGTTGGGGTTCGCACCGTTGTGCGGTAGGCCCATAAGCATTCACCCAGCTTGTCGTCCCAGTCTCGTTGACTTTTCGAGACGAACTTTTTGAGAAGCTTGCCAATAGTCTTGTTGAAGGCTTCTGCAAGACCGTTAGCAGCAGGATAGTATGCCGTTGAGGACACACTCTGGATTCTGAACTTCGCGCAGAATCTCTGGAAAGCCTGGCTGATGAACTGGGGTCCATTGTCATGGATGATACGCCGAGGCACACACCGAAGCGGTAAATAACGTGATGTTTCACGAACTTGATCACGTTAGAAGATTTCACCTCTTTCAAAGGGATAGCTTCGGCCCACTTAGAGAATCGTTTATCGCTAGAATGAACCGATGTCCTTTCGATGATGGTGGGCTGATAGGGCCAACCACGTCCATCCCCCACATTTCAAACGGCCAAGTAGAGGTCGTTGAGTGGAGGTACCCTGGTGCTTGATGGATGAAATCGCCGTGTATTTGGCAGGCGTAACATCTCTTAGCATAAGCGACAGCATCGGCAATCATCTTGGGCCAATAGTAACCCATCCTTTGGAGTCGATGTGCCAATTTCGGGCCAGGTTGATGAGCTCCACAAGTACCATCGTGGGCTTCTTTCAATACTCCTTGGGCTTCTTTTGATGAGAGGCATCGGAGCAGGATCCCGTCATGCGATCGACGATACAATGTTCGCGAAATCCCATTATAGTAGAATTTGGGGGCTTTCCTCCGATGGCGGCCGCCTCCTTGGTGTCTTCGGGCAGAATGCCGTATAAGACAAAATCAATGTAGGGGAATCGCCAGTCTTTAAGCTCTAGACCGGTCGACACTTCAAGTGTTTCTTTACCGCGACGATCTCCCGCTGACCCCGGGTAGTCTCCGAGGGGAATTTTTGGACAGTATAGGTCGTGGCTATAGACGAATACTTTCTCCATTGCTCCAGCTGGAAGAGCTAAGGAAGCAGCGAGGGATGCGAGTGCATCCGCATGTGCATTTTGCCTGCGCGGTACATGGTCGATGTAGAAGTTTGAAAACCTTTCGGCCATGCGAATTGTCGCGTTGTAGTAGGGTACTAGATCTTCATGTCTGGCCTCGTACTCTCCGCGAACTTGGCTGACGATGAGTTTAGAGTCACCGTAAGCCTCGAGATTTTTAACGCCAATCTCATTGACGAATTGCATCCCAATCAATAGAGCGTTGTATTCCGCCACATTGTTGGAACAAGGCTCCGTTAGTGAGACAGCTCGGGGGATCACATAATTTTGTGGGGAGACAAGTACTACTCCTACCCCCGCCACTACGTGTCCCTTTGGGCTTGTCCTTGATGCACCGTCTAAGAAAAATTGCCATACTTGACTTTCGAACAACGTCTGAGTCAGGCAGACTTCGGCGGCCTCGTCTGCGAGATCCTCATAGAGTTTGGCTGCCCTCGGATCTGAGTGTTCAGCTAGGAAGTCCGCCACCGCTTGCCCCTTAATAGCCTTTTGTGGCAGAAAATGCATCTCATATTGTGATAGCAATATGGCCCATTTTGCCAGCCGGCCATTTAGTGAAGAAGGCTTTGTCATAAGTAACCTCAGAGGGTTGACTTTTGATATGACATTTATAGTCTGGCCTACCAGATAGTGTCGCATTTCTGAATGGCGAACACTAGTGCCAACATTCCTTCTCGATCGGGTTGTACCGATGTTCGGCTCCGATCATTGTTCTACTCAGATAGTAGATTGCTGTTCTCGTCCTTGTTCATCATTCTGAGCTAGTAGAGCTCCAGGGAATGATCCATTGCTCGGACGTACACCAGGAAAGGCTTTCCGGACACCGGAGCTGCAAGGACTGGTGGTTGGGTGAGGTAGTGTTTGATCTCCTCAAATGCTTTTTGACAAGCGTCGTCCCAAATGAATGAAACACCCTTTTTCATCATCAGTTTGGCGAAGGGTTGGCATCTCCCGGAAAGGTTTGATATGAACCTGCGGATGTACGCCAATCGTCCTTGTAATCCCCTGTACTTCTTGAGGCTTCTGGGGGCTGCATCTCTTGGATAGCGCGGACTTTCTCTGGATCCAAATAGATTCCTGTGGAAGTCACAACAAATCCTAGGAATTTGCCACTGGCTACCCCCAGGAAGGATTTGGTGGGGTTCATCTTTAATTGATGAGCCCGCATGATGTCGAAGACCACCTTCAGGTCTGCTATGTGATCACCTTTAGTGCGACTCTTCACCGCGATGTCATCGACATAGCATTCCACCGTTTTCCGCATTTGCTGATGGAAAATGGCGTTCATGGCCCTTTGGTATGTTGCCCCTGCATTTTTCAGTCCGAAGGGCATGACGGTGTAACAATATACCCAGAGGAGTCCTGAAGGAGGTATGCTTTTCGTCATCGGGATACATCTTGATTTGATTGTATCCTGAGAACCCGTCCATAAAGGACATTCGCTCGAATCCACAAGTATTGTCAATCATGACATCTGTGATTGGCAATGGGAATTTGTCTTTGGGGCAGGCCTCGTTTAGATCACGGAAGTCGATGCAGATCCGATCTTCCCATTCTTCTTGGCGACGGGGACGATGTTGGCTACCCAGTCGGGATGTTGTTCTTCCGGATGAAGCCAGAATCGATGAGCTTTCTGACTTCTGATTGAATTGCCTCCATTATCTCTGGACGGAACCGTCGCTGCTGTTGTTTAACAGGCTTCATATCCGGATTGATGTTGAGGCGATGCATAGCCACTTGAGGATCAAGTCCAGGCATGTCCTCATAATTCCAGGCGAAGACATCTATATCCTCTTGTACAAGAGATATTAGATCCTTCTTCTCTGGAGGCGACAGGCCGTCACTTATGAAGATGGGCTTGGGGTTGGTCTCATCTCCTAGGTTGATCTGAACAACCTTGTCATCTGTGGGTGGCTCACGCTGTTCAAAGCGGATATCCCAAAGAGCATTCAAATGTTTGATCCAAGGATCTGTATCAGGTTGGATCATTTCTTCAACTTCATCTTCCAGATGGCCTGTTGAAACCATGTTTACTGAAAGCCCTTTGAAGATGTTGCCAACACTGACATCTGACTCCCATGATAACGTGTCTGAAGAGCAATCGTTGCTCGACGATTCTTGAGAATCAGAGGCTGATGGGACCGGAGTTGATACATAGCCCAACCCCCTGCGCGTCCGATGATAATAATCGGGGGCCTTCCCTTTTGGTACAAAGGATCGAAGTAGCGTCTCCTTCCTTTGCCGAAGTTCAACCCGGCTTGTTGGTTATATCGTACCCCATTTGCTTCATCATTCTGAGTGCTTTCGATTCATAATGGTCGAGCTGAGGGGATTCCTCCTCGCTTTCCGATTCTTCGCGGGGCATTGGTTCAGACGAGATTCGCCAAAAAGTATTGGTCTTTGGCCTTTTCGTCTTGCCGGAACCAAGAATATAGATTCCTGCGCATCGCCATTATCCTGGTATGTCCCGAAAGATGATTTTACTGGTACATGCAATGATGTCAAAGCATCCATTGCCGACCAGATGTCATCGTCTACGTCGGTAGTAGTATCCGACGGTATTGAATCGGATGCACACGCAGAAAAATATTCAAAGTCTAGATTCTCATTAATATACCAACCGCCTGCATCGTCGGTGGTATTATCAACATCGAGCTTATTAGTGCTCTTTACAAGTGGTTTTAACTCCCACAGGCACTTTTCTTGCTCGGGCTCAGTGTCAGCCTCATTACCAGAGTCTGGCGCCTCCAGTTGCGGGGTTTCATCCACCGGATCCTGATATAAAAGGGAATCCGTGAAATAATTCTCGACTCCCTTGAACGGATACCTTTCGGCAACCAACGTTTGCACCTTCCCACTCGCGTCAATGTATTTCATGACTTGGTGAAGAGTGGAGGGAACGATGGAGTTGCGGTGGATCCATGGTCGTCCTAGCAGCAGATTGTAGGAAGTGTCGGCGTCGATGACATAGCATGTCACCTCCGACTTGAGGCTCCCAATCTGGCACTTGAGCTTGATCTTCCCCATTGGACGGGTGCCGTTGGCATTGAACCCGTAGATGGTCGTCTGTGTAGGGCTCAAACGGTGGGTAGGGATGCCGAGGTGTGCATGACTCGGCGGGGCATAATGCTCAATGCGGACCCTGGATCTACCTGAATGCGGTTCACCTCAGATGATCCGATGTAACCTGTGAAGTACAGGGGTCGATCATGTTTCCCTTTCACCTGCATATCATCTACCGTGAAGGTGATGCAGGGGGCATTCTGGGAAGTGTGGAGGCAGTCCTCTACATCTTCCTCCTTCGGCACCTGGGTCACGAAGGCCTCAGCATTTGCCAGAGCTTCTTGTAGAGCCTCTCTGGTTGACTTTGATAGCCTCAGGAGTTCATACAAGGTGATGCGTGCCGGGATGTTGGCTAGTTGAGCCAAGACATCGAAGTGGTAAGGTGTCGAGGATCCTTCCGCTGCACCTTTTGGAAGGGCTCGAGAGAATTGAGTCTCCTTCTGCTTCGCCACAGGTGGCTTCGTGGAGGGCTTGGCTGATTCTACGGCTGGTTGCGGAGAAGCCACTGCCGTCTCGCCGTACTGCTTCAAGTATGCCTGTCCTAACGGGTCCCCGCCATCGGTTGGCTGGGCTCTGCGGCCAGGACTATTGTTTCCTCTTCTGAATCAGTCAGCGAGGGAACATCATCCTCTGCTTCTCGGGAGGAAGCACATACCACATGGCAGTACGAAGCTTTTGCCTTGCCTTTGGACTTCCTGTTGGTTACAATAGTCCATTGTTGTTCATCGACGAGGTCAGGGTGGACCCACATGGTTTCCCCCTGAGGTGTAGGGACGGCTACCAAGCCCTTCTCCTGCTGCTGGTGAGGGTCTGTGTTGACCACTCTTAATTCTCCTCTTGGAATAGGAGTTACCCCCGCAGGCGTTGGAGGTTGTCTCCCGAACTGGAGAACCGACGTTACATTGGCCGTGACCTTCTTCTGCTCTGGTCGGAGCTTGAGCACCTCCGCGTCAATCAAAGCCTGAAGGATGTCTTTGAAGACGTAGCAGCTTTTGGTAGGATGTCCCAACATCCTGTGGTACATGCAGTAGTTGGGATTGTTGGTCTTGCCGACTTCCTCCGGCGTCTAATTTCAGGGAGCTTCAGTCGATTGCTCTTGTTGAGTAGCTTGAAGAGCGAATCGACGTGTTCCTCCTTGAAGGAATACTGCTTGTTGGGGCGTGGCTGGCTTGAAGAGCCACTTGCCCTGCCTGTTTGAGGTTTGGAGGGAGATTTGGTCTCCGTCGCCAAATTATCCTTCCGCTTCGTCTGGAGGGAGGTGTCTGGTGCCGGTGCACGCCTTGTCGACCTTTCCGACCGCAGCTTGCCTTCCTCTGCCTTGACACGGGCAACAATCTCCTCAGCCTGTTCACCCTGTTGGACTAACTGCTTCCAGGTGCGGCTTTCAGCAACTCCTATTTGAGCAAGGAGTGAGGTTTGGAGATTGTGGCGGCATGTTTCCACCAGGGTGGCCTGGGTCATACCGCTTGGGCACCGAGTGCCGTGTTCTGAAATCTTTCCACGAAAGATTTGACGGACTCCCCTCTCCGCTGTTTGGTAGCTAAAAGGGTGGGCATTGTGACTTCGGAGTCATCTTCGAAGAAGCGTGTCAAGAACAGCTTCTCTAGATCCCCCCAGTTCTTGATAGAACCCTCCGGGAGCTTCATAAACCACTCAAAAGCCAACCCTTTCAGGGTGCCGATGAACAGTCGCGCCAGGATGGCGTCATTATCTACTACATTCCGGTCTGGGATTTGAAGTAGTAGATGTGCTGGTTGGGTGACCCCTTCCCGTCGAATGCTTGGAGGGTTGGAGCCTTGAACTTAGGAGGGTATGGGACTAAGTCCCACTCAGCCGGATAGGGCCGGACCACTCCAGCTTCTTGGAGGTCCTTGCGATTGGCAAGGGCCTCGAGGCGTCGTTCCAATTGACTCATCCTCTTAGCATGAGCCTTCTCCTGGTCTTGGTCGCTTCTTGCCTACGACGAGGGCTTGGACACATCCGAGGTAGATCGTCGTGTCTCGTCGGAAGGTTCGGAGGGTGGGCTTCCTCCCTTTCTCCCTTTCCCCTTCGGCCGTCTAGGAGGAGATCTCGCTCTTTCTTCAAGCAATTTCTCAAGCATATGCTTAAGGGAGTCAATGGATCTCTGTTGAGAGGCGATTATATCCATCTGGTGCTTCTGCGTCTGTTCTAAACGCCTGGCCGTCTCCTCATGAGTGTCTGCCATGTAGGCGGAAGCCTCCTTCTCGACGGAAGAGTTTGAAGCCTGCGACTCCACTATAGCGGAGTGAGAATCACCCTTTCTAATGCCGCGGGCTAAGGCATTATAGTCAATTGGGGGAATGGCCCCTGTCCGGGTGCGAGTGTGTTGATACACCCCCTCCGGCTCAGAGTCAGATTCCTCTGAGTTGACCATTGGTTGTTTTCCCTTACTTCTGCTAGTCATATTTGCAGTAAGCTCCGGGTATTCAACATCTGAGAAGGTTCTCCTCCTGTGGGAGCGTCTTCTTTGGCTGACGGGGGAATCAGGGTCAGCTGTCTGATTAAGGACTGCTGGTGCACGCCTGATCCATAATGGCATCCAGAGAGCATATGGATGAGTTGTTGACAGCAGCATGACGAAGTGGCTTGATTGGCACTTCTTTTCCTTGTCAAATAATCCCTCAAATCCGTGGGAGGGGGATTAAAGAGACTGGTCTCGCAACGTCGAAGACGGGAGACAGTCATGTGCTGTTCAGCCTGGACGCAGACTTCAGGGACGCGGCTCTCATGACGCGGCTGTATGACGCGCACGCGAGTCTCGCGTTGCTGCCTGATGCGTTTAGGCAGAGTTGCTTGAGAGAGAGTGGGCTGCTGGGCCCCACGCCCATGAGTGCGTACTTCCTGCGTTTGAAAAGACGCGGAGGTTTCACCCTGGCGTTTGATGAGTTGGTCCTCAGAGGACTCAACTTGAGGGGTCTCGCGTTTGGGTCGCCAAACGCGGATCTCACGCACTGGACGAGGTGCGGGCAAGGCATCAGATTGTACGCCGCGTCCACCCCCAGTCAGACAACCAACGGTTCCGACTTGGAGTTGACGCGCGCGTCTCCTCTGTCGACGCTCAGCATTCCGGTTGCGTCGAGGAGGTGGAGAGAAACCAACAACATCCTGGTTTATAGAACCAAGAGTGTTCACCATGCGGGTCTCCTGAGAGACGTTGACGCGGGTATTCTGCGCGACGCAGTTGATCGCAGCAGCAGTGGTGCCTGGGACCACGCGGGCCTTCTGGGAGGCGTTGGCGCGTGTGTTCTGTGCGACGCGGTTGATCGCAACAGCAGTGCCTGAGGTCACGCGGGCCTTCTGGGAGGCATTGGCGCGTGAACTTGTCTTGGCACAGTGGGCATCGGCACCCGGCAGAGCCTCAGATTGGGCTTCGGGTAGCTTTTCAGTTGAGACCCTGCGGCAGACGCGGGTCTTTGGGCTCTTGGAGCCAGAAGAGAGGAACTCTTCATACTTCGCCTGGTCAAACTCGACAACGAGTGTTTCGACCATCTTCCCCTTACGGAGAACATCATCCTGCGCCACGTCTGTTCGTCAGTGACGAAAGTAGTCCCCAGCGGAGTCGCCATCTCTTGTTTGACACGGAGAGGGGGTTGGCTGGCGTAACGTTTCCTGGAATCAGATGGAAAAATTACAGCCGGCTTAATCTTCCGGTTACAAGGGAGGGAGGATGTTGAATCTTGAATCCCCCCTTTGTTTAAGGCTGGGTTCTTCGTGTGGCGGTGGAGAGTGAATCTTATTCTCCGTTGACCGGATGACTGTTTGGACCGTCGGGGATCTTCTCTTCGGTCGGTAGAGGGAGTAACTCAGCTCCGTCTACCAAAACTCTAGAAGGGAGGTAGGCGAAGAGCGGCTAGTACTCAGTAAGCTCGCTGAAGGGTTCTCTCCTCTCTCTGTCTCCTTTTTTTTTCTCGGAATCTCTCTCTTGCCCGATAATCGTCGTCCTCCTTTCTTGTGTTGTTGTGCTCCTCGTCCCCCATAGTGACGGGACTATTTATGTTTTTAGGGGGTGATCGTGCCCCCTAAAAGTGCTCCACGATGAGGGCCAACTTCCCCGCTACATGGGCGGCGGATGGCGCCATAATCGGGGTAGTTGCAACCGAGACGTGGTGTCGAGCCGACGCGTCTTGATGCTGAGACGCGAGCTTCGGGCTGACGCGCCTTGATGCTGAGACGCGGGCTTCGGGCTGACGCGCCTTGATGCTGAGACGCGGGCTTCGGGCTGACGCGCCTTGATGCTGAGACGCGGGCTTTGAGCCAACGAGCCTTGATGCTGAGACGCGGGCTATCTCTCGCGTCTTGATTGTCACATTTAGCCTTGCGCCTGGATCTTGGATCTCTGTGTTTTTGGTGGCTTGTCTTTGTGTTTTTAGACAGCCTACATTAACTTCTACTCTACTTGAATTGTAGAAAATGTCTGATACAAATAAAGAGAGTATCAGTGGGGCACTGATAGTGTCGAACCAGACTGTAATGTTGCACCTCTTTTGATCTCGAAGATGGAGGATGTAAGTAATAAGAAGTTCATTGTATGATATTTTCTTGAGTACTAAATAGTTTATAGTAAGACTATGATCAGTTGAAGCCATAAGTATATTTATAACATATAAAGCCAAGATTAAGAATTAACTCAACAAAAACGTAAAGATTCTAAAATCCGATCGAGACAGAGAATATGAATCAAATAAATTTAGTGAGTTGTGTGCTAACTTTGGTATAATCCACCAAATTAGAGAACAATGCACTCCTCAACAGAATGGAATTGCTGAAAAAAAAAAGAACAAATTTTAAAAGAATGGTCAATTTCTTACCGTAAGTTTTGGATCACCGCAGAACTTATGGGAAGAAGCCCTATTAACCGCAAATTAGGATACTCCACAAGAAACTTAGTCTTATTTCATTTGAGTTGTGGCATAGAATGCCTTTTTTCTACATTACCTCAAAATGTGGGTGTGCTTTGCAAAGGTACCAGCGCCACCACCTAAGAAGATTAAGTTGGGATCTAAAATGGTGGACTGCAGTTTTCTGGAACACAAATCAGAAATACTGGATATTCATATAAGCATGATTAGCGAATCAAGGGATATTGTGTTCTTTGAAGACGTCTTCCTGTACAAACGGGAAAAAAGATAATGCTTCTGAGAAAAAAACACATGAAATACCATTCATGGACAAACCCAGTGAGCCAACAATTAATGTGGAAGTTGACTAAAAAAGAGTAAGAGATCGAAAATCTCTAAATTCTTTGGTCCAGACTTCATAGCATAAGTGGTTAAAAGCGAGCCTCAAACATTTAAGGAAGTTATGTCTACCCCAGAAGCACAAGTGTAAAAAGAAGCTGCAAACAGTGAAAAAGAATCCATCCCAAGTAACCATACTTGGGAGTTGGTAAACTTGCCACCTGGCAGTAAACTAAT
This sequence comes from Agave tequilana, assembly GCA_038442645.1. Lineage (NCBI taxonomy): Eukaryota > Viridiplantae > Streptophyta > Magnoliopsida > Asparagales > Asparagaceae > Agave > Agave tequilana. The sequence continues at coordinate 178,278 of JAVJIF010030718.1, read as the reverse complement.
CGAGAGTAAGTGATTTTCAAAAAAATTAAAATTCGATGAATCTACCGATAAATACGAAAGAGTATGCCTTAAGATATGAGAAAGTATCTACTTGTACTTGAAGGGTATAGTAATACAAACTGGATTACAGTTTCTGAGAAATCGAAAGCAACTAGCGGATACATCTTTACTCTCGGTGGCACAGGTATACCTTGAAAATTCTCCAAACAAACTTACATAGCCTGTTTCATAAGGGAATCAGAATTTATTGTCTTAGATAAGACTGGAGAAGAAGTAGAGTGGCTTCGACAATTTTGGGGGATATACCTTTATGGCCTAAGCGGGTGTCTGCCATATGCATTCATTGTGACAACCAAGCAGTGATTTCTACAGCTTAGAATTTTACATATAACGGCAAGTCTAGACACATCCGTCAAGATATAATATCATTAGGCAGTTGCTTTCAAATGGTGTTATCTCAATTGACTTTGTGGCGTCAAAAGATAACCTAGCCGATTCGTTTACTGAAAGTTTGAGGGAAAGCATATAAACTGGATCGGAGGGAATGGAGCTAAAAGCCTAACCACACTGAGTCATCTTAATAGAAACCTCGCTTAGCGACTAGAAATCCCACAAACTAAAATTAAAGGGAAAACTAGTTATGATTGACTCTGCAAGTAAGCACTTATGAGCTTGACTCGAACACATTCCTATGGTGCACCCAAGTGCTTTCTACAATTGGATTTAGGATAAGCTAACAATGTTAATGATTCCTATAGCTTTTTATCAAAACAATTAGGGTAAAGTAGACTACTCTTAATAAGACGATCACCTATGTGAGTGTAAAACTGGGGCCGACTCTTTGGGAGTGTCTATGGAGGCTGTGATTCTTAAATACACTCTCTGAAATCAAGAATATTTACGGCCGAAATAGATACAATCGAGAACTAAAAGTTGATTTTGAAAAGTTATTTTGTGAGTCCAGTTGACTTGGCTTACACAAACAACCGACAGTTCAAGATTTAATTCACTGATTGGCCAGTAAGTCTGACAAGACTTTCACTACGAAAGGTTTAAGATTTAATTCAATTATCCTGATGTAGTTTCTTTCCTAAAGTGTCTTTCACTATAGAGTCAGTCTCCTAGTGTGTATAATTTCTTGAATCTCCATTTGTTGTGGGGAATTGTTGGAAACTTGAAATTAATCAAGTGAGCTTTTGGGAAAATTTGAGCTCAATTTTAGGTGGCACCTGTTGTTCAGTATGCACGAGAGATGATTGGAATATGTTCTCCATTCATTATTGATGAACATGGTATATTCACATGTTCAATTTCATTTCTGAATGAATAAGGTATTCAAGTCAGAAGTTATCCTAAAACAAGAGCTAAATGGGATCAAAAATTGTGAAAACTCATTAGTCTTACAATGGAAGTGGTATACAAATGTGTCTGTTCGACGAAAGGATATGTCTATTCGGAATGATTGCGTCTGTTCCAAGCGAATAGATGTGCCTGTTCGGGGACAACCCGTTTTGCCCAAATAGATGTGTCTGTTATGAATTTTGCCAATTCGGTTTTGCACCCGTTCCAACTGAATGGATGTGTCTGTTCGGAAATAACACATTTCGGCCGAATGGACGTGTCTGTTAGGCGAACAAATGTGTCTGGTCAGAATGATTGTGCCTATTTCAACTGAACAAATATGTCATAGTTGCGTCAATTCTGATCGAACAAATGTTTTACTCCAAAAGACTTCATCCAAATTCCTAAGAGCAGAATTTCACTCCAAAATGAATCACCTAAAATACTCAGAATAACAACAACCACAATAATAAATGAGTTTAAGGAAATTTTATTGAATTCCTTTCAGTATTTTATCTGAATTCTGATTTTTGGTTTGTGTCCTTTTCTACTTTCATTCTTTGAACAAGTGGAGGGTATATGTTAACTTTCGTTCAACTGTACGTGCTTTTACAAAGTGTTGTGCAGAATACGTGAAAGAGTGTTGTATCTTGGGAGATCATACATTATCTCATATGCACCATAGCGGGGACCATAATTGTTTTAAGAAGATTCATTTTATGCGTATCTTATTCTAAAATCTGGTTTTATTTTGTTACTTTGTCTATTTATACTAACGCTCAGTGGTTGCAAAAATTATTGAATTCTAATATATTCTCTGTCTATTTGAACTAGTATTCTTATTGTAGGGATTATGCTGAATAAAGTATTCATATTGGAATATTTATTTTAATAAATATTATTTCTAGATAAATCATCGTTGAATTTTTTATCTTGCTGATTTATTACTAATACAAGATTGACTAAATACTGTTGGCCCAGAGGCCTTCCACTCTAGTTTTGATGATGATTAACTCATGTAGTTATGTGTACTAATAATCTTGTGATTTTAGTTTCAGATCATTAATCAAGTTATTAGTAGGGGATTAGCTTCAACAAGATGATTTAGAAGCTTTCACATGTTGATTCAAGAGCCCGAGCGTTAAAGATCATATATAGCAATTGCTCGGTGGATCAAGTTTTGGATCGAGTCGGCTTGGAGACGGCGCTCTACAAGAAGACTTCGGTACCATATTTTAGTTTTGTGTTTAGATCAAAATTGTAAAGATTAGAATAGTATGATATGCTCAAGTTCACAACCACACATTTCATGTTTTGGAATATTGATTTTCGATTTTTCCGTTTTTAGTTTAACCGATCTTGGTTTGCATGAATAGATAGATTCAAAACAAGTTTACATGGTTTAATGTATATTAGATTTGTTCTATATACATGCATGCTTAATTTCCTAGACAAACTTAGTTTTGACTTACTTATTCATGTGTTTTATGTTTTGCTATTTTTAACAAAACATATTTTGGAATTAATGTCAAAAACATGGATATATATATATGTTTCATGTATATAGGATTATATCCATATACATCATGCCTAAATGTTGTTTAAATATCATGTTTTTGTATTTGGATGAGTTTTGGACAAAACGTACTTTCTATTCAAAAATTCAAGTTTTAGAAAATACAGTTTTTGGTTTTTGGCAAAGTTTCTATAACACAAAAATAGTTCAAAATGTTTGAAATTTGTGTTAAACTTTTTAACACAAGTTTGTATTTCAATAAAAAATGATAAAACTATTTTTGTGGATTTTTAGAGATTTAATGGGAATTTTTAAGATTAAAAATTACATGTTTTTGCTGACCAGAACAGTCTCTGTCAGGCTAGGTCGGTCGACCCCTATGGTCGAACGCACCAAGTAGCTGGTCGACCGTATCAGTCGACCGACGTGCACGGATACGTGCACGCTGGCTGCCACATGGTCCGGTCGACCGCACGGGCGACCGACTGCATACAGGCAACTCTCTGTTTGTTTTGGTCGACCGGGCGGTCGACCGGTAGCTGGCAACGGTCAAAATGTGACCGTTGGCCGGTCAACCGCACGGTCGACCGGTAGGGCATTTTTGGCAGTTTCTGCTGCCAACGGCTATATTTTTCTTGGGGCTATAAATACCCCATTAATTGCCTGTTTTCTAGAAGATTTTTTGTGCGAATTTTTCCTTACTCTCTGGTATTTTCACAGCAATCAAAAGAAGTTTTTGGATTTAAATTGAACAATCTATTTGGTGTTTTTGTTAGGGTTTGGAATATCAAAGAAAAGGGTTTTTGGGAAAAGAGTTTTGATTCAACTTCTATATCTTGGTTTCAGTTTTTCCCAAGGATTTTCTTTGTGATTTTGATTTTCATTCCATTGGTTTTCTCCACACTTGAGCTACATCTACTTTCTTATTCTATAGGATCTTTGTGTGGGAGAATGAAATTGTTTGTGGTTGTTGTTTAGACCACCAAGTTGTAAACCCAATCTTTTCTTGGCTTTGTGCCTTTGGATTGTATCCCTCAAGTTGCGAGGTGATCCTTGTATTGGTTTATGCTAATCCCTCAAGTTGTGAGGTGATTGTTGTTGGCTTGGAGTTGTGCCTCAAGGAGGAGGTTGTGTTTGTAAGGAGAGGAGTTGGGTACTCCTTGTAATTGTGATTGCCCCAAATCCTCGGTGGAGGTTCCCTTTGTGGGAGTCCTTTGTGGACAAGCTAGTGGACTTAAAATCCTTCTGGGTGAAGGCGGGGATGTAGAGCTGGGTGCTCGAACCTCGAAACATATCTTGTTGTTTGCGCTTGATCCCTTGGCTCTTACTCTATCTCTCTCTCTTTACTATTGTGCCTTGCATAAATTCATATTGTTCATTCATATTTATTTACTTGGCTTGTTTGAGTGTGCATCTCTTGTTAATTGCAATTAATTTTTAAAATTCCGCATTAAGTACATTAGATTAGCATAATCACCTATTCACCCCCCCTCTAGGTGATTTTCAATTGGTATCAGAGCCTCCGCTCCTGATATTTAGGTTTAACCACCTAGGAGTGAGATCTTGGTTTGTTAATCTTCATTTGCATTTTCATTTGCACACATTTAGTTTGCACTCATGGCTAGCCCTCCTATGTTTGACTTTACTAGACATGATTTTTGGATAGCCAAGATGACTAGTCATTTGAAAAGCCTAAGACATCTAGTTTATCAAGCCTCCACTCAAGAATCCCACCTAAATAATAGCAAGCATAAAAAGGCAAATGCATTAGCACTTCAAACACTTAGAGCATTTCTTAATGAATTTCTTTTACCCGTGTTTGCTCATTTTGATTCGGCTTTTGCAGTTTGGAGCATATTGACTTCTCCTGAGCTACCAAGGATTGTCAACAAGTTGAGAAGATCTAGGGAGATGAGTCTGACGAGCATTGCCTCATAGTCCAAGGGAAAGACTCCCTTGAGATACAATCGGATACTCAACTAGATGATAGCTCTAGTTCCTATTGCTATGGTTGTTTAGAAGCTCAAACTTTAAATATGGAACTTGCCACAAAGCTTGAAAATTTCTTGAAAAAACACAAACTTTTGAAAGAGGATAATCTTGTTTTGAAAAATGAATTAAAGGATTTGTGTTCTAATTTTGAATTGATTTTGCAAGAGAAGGAAGAGATTACTAGTGAACGTGACTCACTAAGATCTCAACTAGACCTTGCCCTTAATGAGATTGATGTTTTAAAAGGAAAAAATGATTGTGATGATGTTGTGAAAAACAATGAGATTTTATCTTCAAAATTGGATTTTGTTTTAAAAGATAACCTTGTCTTGAAAAATAAAATTGATTCTATTATAAAAGAATTGGATTTGGTTTTAAAGAAAAATGAATCTTTAAAAATTGATATAGATTCTCATGTTTGCCATGTTAGTGTAGATTCACCTAGCACATCTATTGCATGTTCCACTTTATCTTCTAGTATTGAAAATGACATAAATGTTTTGAAGAAAAGTGTTGAATGTTTGGGCTCCACTTTGAGCCAATGTACTTTAAATCATACACGCTTGGAAACCTTGGTTCGTAAGAAATAAGGTCCATCTTTGCATGCACACCCATCACGGCATACACATGCTCATCACGATCACAAACTTCACACTATGTATGCCCATGTGTACACATGTACACATTGTGGTCAAAAAAGCTACCTTGCTAGATTTTGCTATGATCGTCTACATATTGAAAATTTAGCAAATAATCTTGTTTAGGCTAGAAAAGATACTAACCCCTATGGACCCAAAAGAAAATGGGTACCAAAGACCACCCCTAAAATTTTTGATGTAGGTGTGGGCTCTCGCATCACGTGAGAGTAGCAGTGCCTTGGAGTGGATGCGTTCCGTGCTTACGAGAAAACAAATTTGGATGCATCACTTTTAAGGGGAGTTTGGTGGAGAAGGACCACCATTGGTTTGGAGAACTAGAGAGGTGCCTTCATCGGTTTTGGTATCTATCTCTAACTCCGTTTTATTTGCATGCTTTTCATGTTCATCATTCTATTGCATGTCTTATTGTTCATTATGCTTATGTCATGTTGATTAGTTTAGTGTTATACATGATTAGTTACTTGAGACACCCATGTTTTATATGGATCTATATTTAGTATTCTCACCTTGTTTAAACTAATATGTATGCCTTAGATCTAATGCACATGCATATACATAATGATCATGTGGATGTTTATGATTTTTGTTGAATCATGTTTTGTTTAGTATGATGAATGCCATGTTTATTAGACTTTTGACATACATGTATAGCTTTTGAGATCACCCATGTTTAGATAAACCCATTTGTTGTGTTCTCACCATTTGTTTAGCTATTATGTATTTCATGATTCTAATAGCATGTGGATTTTCTTCATGATCATTTTTATGTCTATCATGTTGATTTATGTGTCATTTTATGCTTCTTGATTTGAATATATGTTTAGATGTTAGTTTTCATGAAAACTAGGATTTATACTTGTACATAGAATGAGCCACAAGTAACTCTTTTTATGTTTGTGCTTGAATGCCTATTTGTACCCATTAGATGTGCTAGTATAGTCTAGTTTTGATGATTCATGCATTTTAACTTGTATTCCTCATCTTCAATATGTTTTATGATCATGTGTTTTAACTTCATGTATATGTCTATCTTGTCCAAACTATTGATTATACATGTACATCCTTGAGCCACGTGCCTTCATGCATATACTTTTGTGGACTCATTATGTTTAGGATATGTATGTATACTTTAGTTTGTACATGACATACATATACCTTGAAGTTTAAATCGTTTTGATGATTTTCATGTTTTTAGGTAATCTCAATGATAATGAAAATCTAGTTTTTCATGTTTTCATATTTTTAAGAAATTTCATATGAGCTTAATTGAATATTTTCATGTTGATATGTGTCACATTATACTTGTACACTCACTTTATTAGTTTACTCATGATTTATTTTCATGAGACTATGATATGGGCTTTATGGATTTTGAGTGTTTAGTGATAATGTGATTTACATGTGTTTCATGAAAAACAATTTTGTTTTATTCCTTACTTGAAGGATTTTGTACTAGTTAACAAGATTTCCTATTTAACTAGTTCGTATTCTTCTTATGGTAGAGATTTTCAAACGTACCTTATTTTCAAACCTAATTTTGAAAACCCCTACCATCCATGGGAGGTTGGATGGGAGATCATGTTCATGTATGCTTTAAAATGAAAATCATTTAAAACTTGAACCATGATTGGGTGGTAGTTATATGATGTATACACTTGATCATTATTGTTGTTTCAATTGGTATCATTGAATTCTTTCAATTGGTATCAATTTTGACCTTTCATGTATACTCATGTATGTTTGTATGTATGTATGCTTTCAATTCCAAGAATATCAATTTCAATTGGTATCTATTTTTCATACATATATATGTTTTATTTGTCCTTATTATATCCCTATATCTTTAAGCACAAAATCTTGTTTATGCTAGTGTTTGAGCTTTAACTTTGTTTCAATTGATTACTTTTAAATTGGTATCAAGCCTACGCATTGTTTTAATTGGTATTTCATAAAGGGGGAGAAAATTCGTATTTCATCTTTCAATTGGTATTTTTTTTCACTCCCATACTTTATGATTGAAAATTTAAATTTGATATCATATGTTCAAAATGAAAAAGATTTACAATTGATATCAAAATTTTTGTTTAGACAATTCAAAATTTATTATGTTTAATTTCAATTGGTATCAAGATTTTCATGTGTTTTGCTTAAAATTGGTATCAATATTTTTGTTTGTTTCCTTTCAATTGGTATCAAGATGCTATTCTTTGACGTATTTTCAATTGATATCTTAATTGATTGTCACCCCTTATTTACATCATTTGTGTTTTAGACAAAAAGGGGAGAACATTGTTTTATTGCTTTTAACCCCTCATTGATTCATTATTTCGAACAAAAAGGGGGAGAAAAATTTATTGATTTGGTTCTACTTTTACCCCTTATTAATTGTTTCTTTGTATTAAAAAAAGGGAGAAGATTTTGTTTTGTTTTGATTGTTTACCCCTTTGTTGATGATTGACAAAAAGGGGGAGAAAGTTTTTGGCTTATATATGCATGTTTATGTTTTGCATATATTAAGTTTAATTTAGTTTAATTTTAATTGGTATCTAGAGCATGTTTTGTTTTTTTTTAAACATTTCATTGGTATCTAGAACCTTTTATTGTTTATGCATTTCTATGCATTCATGTTTAAGAGCCTTCATTGTATATTCATTATGTTTATTTGGTTATGCATGAGTTAAGGGGGAGCTTCTTTGAAGCTTAACTTTAATCCATGCATATATAACTCCATGAGTTTTGTCATCATCAAAAAGGGGGAGATTGTTGGCCCAGAGGCCTTCCACTCTAGTTTTGATGATGATTAACTCATGTAGTTATGTGTACTAATAATCTTGTGATTTTAGTTTCAGATCATTAATCAAGTTATTAGTAGGTGATTAGCTTCAACAAGATGATTTGGAAGCTTTCACATGTTGATTCAAGAGCCCGAGCGTTAAAGATCATATATAGCAATTGCTCGGTGGATCAAGGAGTTTTGGATCGAGTCGGCTTGGAGACGGCGCTCTACAAGAAGACTTCGGTACCATATTTTAGTTTTGTGTTTAGATCAAAATTGTAAAGATTAGAATAGTATGATATGCTCAAGTTCACAACACACACGTTTCATGTTTTGGAATATTGGTTTTCGGTTTTTCCGTTTTTGGTTTAACCGGTCTTGGTTTGCATGAATAGATAGATTCAAAACAAGTTTACATGGTTTAATGTATATTAGATTTGTTCTATATACATGCATGCTTAATTTCCTAGACAAACTTAGTTTTGACTTACTTATTCATGTGTTTTATGTTTTGGTATTTTTAACAAAACATATTTTGGAATTAATGTCAAAAACATGGATATATATATGTTTCATGTATATAGGATTATATCCATATACATCATGCTTAAATGTTGTTTAAATATCATGTTTTTGTATTTGGATGAGTTTTGGACAAAACGTACTTTCTATTCAAAAATTCAAGTTTTAGAAAATACAGTTTTTGGTTTTTGGCAAAGTTTCTATAACACAAAAATAGTTTAAAATATTTGAAATTTGTGTTAAACTTTTTAACACAAGTTTGTATTTCAATAAAAAATGATAAAACTATTTTTGTGGATTTTTAGAGATTTAATGGGAATTTTTAAGATTAAAAATTACATGTTTTTGCTGACCAGAACAGTCTCTGCCAGGCTAGGTCGGTCGACCCCTACGGTCGACCGCACCAAGTAGCCGGTCGACCGTATCAGTCGACCGACGTGCACGGATACGTGCACGCTAGCTGCCACATGGTCCGGTCGACCGCACGGGCGACCGACTGCATACAGGCAACTTTCTGTTTGTTTCGGTCGACCGGGCGGTCGACCGGTAGCTGGCAACGGTCAAAATGTGACCGTTGGCCGGTCGACCGCACGGTCGACCGGTAGGGCATTTTTGGCAGTTTCTGCTGCCAACGGCTATATTTTTCTGGGGGCTATAAATACTCTATTAATTGCCTGTTTTCTAGAAGATTTTTTGTGCGAATTTTTCCTTACTCTCTGGTGTTTTCACAGCAATCAAAAGAAGTTTTTGAATTTAAATTGAACAATCTATTTGGTGTTTTTGCTAGGGTTTGGAATATCAAAGAAAAGGGTTTTTGGGAAAAGAGTTTTGATTCAACTTCTATATCTTGGTTTCAGTTTTTCCCAAGGATTTTCTTTGTGATTTTGATTTCCATTCCATTGGTTTTCTTCACACTTGAGTTACATCTACTTTCTTATTCTATAGGATCTTTGTGTGGGAGAAAGAGATTGTTTGTGGTTGTTGTTTAGACCACCAAGTTGTAAACCCAATCTTTTCTTGGCTTTGTGCCTTTGGGTTGTATCCCTCAAGTTGTGAGGTGATCCTTGTATTGGTTTGTGCTAATCCCTCAAGTTGTGAGGTGATTGTTGTTGGCTTGGAGTTGTGCCTCAAGGAGGAGGTTGTGTTTGTAAGGAGAGAGTTGGGTACTCCTTGTAATTGTGATTGCCCCAAATCCTCGGTGGAGGTTCCCTTTGTGGGAGTCCTTTGTGGACAAGCTAGTGGACTTAAAATCCTTCTGGGTGAAGGCGGAGATGTAGAGCTGGGTGCTCGAACCTCGAAACATATCTTGTTGTTTACGCTTGATCCCTTGGCTCTTACTCTATCTCTCTCTTTACTATTGTGCCTTGCATAAATTCATATTGTTCATTCATATTTATTTGCTTGGCTTGTTTGAGTGTGCATCTCTTGTTACTTGCAATTAGTTTTTAAAATTTCGCATTAAGTACATTAGATTAGCATAATCACCTATTCACCCCCCCTTCTAGGTGATTTTCAAATACTAGTCTGATTGGCGTCCAAGGAAGGAATTTGAAAGGTGGTTCTTAAATTAAGAAACGATCAATTGAACAGAAAATCTCCCACCTGATTTTTCACTGACCTGGATGATTAAATCGGTTGATCTTGATCTTGAATTGGATTGGATTGTCAAGAAGCCTGTACCTAGTTCTAGTTGGGATCAGATTAAAGGAGCGTCCAATGTGAGCCACTGGATCTCGATCAAGGGTTGATATCTACTAAGGGTTTACAATTTCCTATTGTGAATAGGACTAGGGTTGTCTTCCTCTTTACAAGGAGATCTATCTCTCTCTCTCTTTTCTAATGTAACCAAGGTTGCCTCTCTCCTCTTGAAGCCATCAACTCCTTCCTCGACATTCCACTGGTATTGTGTTGGTTGTAAAAAGTGACGAGACCGCTAATGTAGATTCTCCATAGTGTCCTCCATTGTCAAGATAAAAATCTAGTGATAGAGAACGATGTGATCATGTAATAAGATCTTTACTGTTTACCATGTATATGTATAGATCCTGTATATTATTATATTAACTATGACTCAAAAGACTACTAGAACTATAAATGTTTCAATTATTATTTCTATAATACAATATATCTATTGTATTTAACATTCCCCCTCGAACTCATGATGGTGTGAACATCAATAAAAACTGAAAAACAAGTGAAATTTTGATGATGAATTGTGAATTGCACAAGATGAGTTGCCAAGTTACTGAAATCAAATATCTGAACTAAAAGATCTAAGAGGAGTTATTGAATCGTCGAAAATAAATTGTTGAAAAATCACAAACAGAATCCAGACAAATCTTTAAATGTCATATGTAGAAGTTGCAAGGTGATATAACCAAAAATTTAAGGTGAAACCAAACTTAACGTGAAGAATAATAGAACCAAGAAGAATTGTTGGATTACTAAATATGGAGTATGAATTACCTAAATCCTAAATCGAAAGCGCTGCCGCGAATCGATTGTTGATCAACAGTTTCTGGAGCCGAACTAGAGTGCATCTCGCAATTCTTCACAGTTGACCCAAAGATTGAGATTGCTAACCTAAAGGTTAAATCAACCGCATGCTTTGATGATTTCTGTCCCATGTAGTTGGAACTAATGATCTTGAAAGTTATCTTAACCATATATAGGTTATTTATCAAGATACTTTGTGTTCAAGATCAAATGGTAAACCTCAAGCTCAATCAATACTATATAAAATATTTGTTGTTGAAATTTAAAGCTAAAGGAAGTCAGATTCAATTCAAAACTCACACTGAAGACTTCAATGATTCATAATTAAGAATTTTTTTTTGTATGTTAGTTCAGAATTTATGTTAAAGCTTTTGTTTGTAGATTTAGTAATTCAACCTTGACACACACACACGATTTTTAGTTTGATGGTTAAAGAAATTTCTTAAACTGAATTTTATATAAATAGTGATTTCATCAAAAATAAGTTTCAAAGCATTTTGATTTGAATGATAATTCAATTTTAATCTTAATAAAATCTCAAAAATGAGTTTTAATATTAGCAATATGTAATGGAGATAATTCATACATTTTAGAGCTTAATTATATCTTAAAAACTTATTTTTTGTGATTTATAGAGATAAAATTGATTTTATAAAAAATATTGAAAAATCAATTTTCACTAAGTTGCTTTCAACAACCCTTATAGGCACTATCGAAAAAAGATAATCAGTGTGCATATTTTTAATTTTTGAGCTGAGAACTTCTAACAACTCTATATTCGCTTTCGACAACACTTTACAGAAAGTTTTGAGTGACTCAGATTTTTAACAGCCCTTCGGGACTTTCGACAACCTAGTATAAACTGTCAACAGTGCTTTCGATAGCATTTTATAGAAAGTTTAATCTGTCTCAGAGTGGTTCAGATTTTCGACAACCCTCTCTAGCTGTCGACTGCTTAATATTAACTGTCGACAGTGCTTTCGACATGCAGTATAAAAAAAATTTAGTTTTAGATTCTGATTTTAAAATATAGCCTTTAGTGACCGTTAACTGTCAACAACCCTCCATCAGCTTTCGACAGCTCATTAACTTTTTCTGCAATATTTTAGCAAACTGATTTTATTATTTCAAATTGGATACTTTTCTATAAATTTAGATTATTCTGCAAAAGTTTTACCACTTTCAAATTTCTCAAGTTTCTCTACCAAAGTTTAAGAGATTTCTTCTTTCAATCTCTCTCAATCTCTCACTTACACAAGTTTGAGCATCTAAATCTCCCACTATAGCTATAGGGCTTGTTATTGAGAGTTATTTCTCTATAATTGGAGTGTGATTATATTTGTTCTTTATTTATTTGTTGTGAATCTCAAGAGAATGAGTGATCGGGGCGGAACCAGCATTTTACAATGTGTATTTTCTGAAATCAATAAAAAGCTCGTATGTGCTAATGTTCCCTCGATACTTTCGTTATAGCATTGGCTCAACGGGTCGAAACCACAAGGACAGTAGGCGATAGAAACATTAACAGTCCATTCACGTGTTATGTTAACAAGTTCTTCTTTGTTAAAGAATTAGAAAAGAAAAGAAAAGGAAAGAAATCTCGAAGTAGTAGTTGGAGAAGGCGATGAAAACGGCAATGTGAAAACAAGTAAAAAGTGATGGTAAAAAAATGAAATAAAGGCGAATTAAGAAAGCGGTGAAAACATTGATAGAAAAATGATAAAAAAGGTTTTGAAAATGATTTTTAAAACAAAGTAAAATAAAACTCATGGCTACTAATTACTAATTGCTCCACTAACCATGCTAACCTCTTAGTGATAATTGCCTCACATAGATCATCGACCATCACTAATCCTTGGCTTCAAGAGACGATACGGAGCATGACCCATAAGATTGTTCTTCTACATTCAAGCAACACATCCATACCACTAACAAGTTACAAGCTAATACGAACATTAGATCATCAAACCATTAGAAGCAAGCATGAAATAAGAGAGTTAGCTTGGTTAGCAAGTTAGATGTTAGAACTCATCATCATGAGCCATCAATGGCTCTTACAAGAGTAAGGCGTTGTAGAGGCTACTAGATTCATGTGGATTATCAAGTAAGTGGTTAGCTAGTTAGTGGTTAGTAGTTAGTCACCATAAGAAGAAGAAATTAGCTAAGCATCATGTAGAAGATGAAGAAGGTTACATTGGAGAAGAAAGGAGGCACCTTTACATAGATTGTCACCATCTATTACATTAATCCTTCTCTGTCTCTCTCTGAATCTCTCAGCCCTACTACAAGATCTAAAAACAAAATAAAAATACAAAATACAAGAAAGGAAGAACACCTATACTACACTACACTAAAAATAGAAAACCTAGCCTAAAATCAAAAACTACTTCGTTTTGGACCTCTACAGGGGATTTTTATAGGCATAAGTGAGTTCTAGAAGACGAGACGGGGCCATGCGTTGAAAATCGACGCGTGACCCTACCAAATTGCCGCGGAATCTCGGTATTCGCCGTGGAATCTCGGCAAAACTAGGGACTTAGGTCCCTGGTTTTGGTTCAGGGATGCGCGGCGCTTCGGGGACCTTCTTGATATATTCGATTTGGGGTATATTCGTCCGAATCTTCGTCTAACATGCGCATAAGTCTAGATTCAATGCATCTTTTAGAAGTTTCCTTATTTGGCCTCTAAGTAATGTGGATTTAATTACCCAAAATTGGTTTAATTAAGCTCTTATCACTCCTTTGCCCTTAAACTCTTGATTTACCTGCAAGAGAGACCAAAACATGGTTTAGACCGACATTTTATTCATAAATCAGTAGGAAAATGCGATATAATAATGCAGAATTGTAGACTAATCATACCCCCATACTTATCTTTTGCTCGTCCCGAGCAAAATAAGAAAAGAAAAGCTATACTACGAAGTTTATTACATCACTTTCGCAGGTGACGCGATTGCACTGAGCGCGTGCAACAAACCGTTAAACCTCTAGGTTACCCCTAGAGGAGGAGTATTGTCTCCTGAGGGTTTGCAGTGGATTGCATCCACAAAACCCATAAAGAAAGAAGATAAATGTTAGTATTTTGAAAACACATTTTGAAAGAGAGACAAGTTTTCAAATATTTTTGCAAAAATATAAGCGATCTAAGGTCATAAGTCCACCAAAAATCATTCTTTCTTAAACTTAGTGTCTATGCAAGATCTTGTCTTCAATTAAGGTAAGAATTCAAAATTGGATTGAATATCTTATCTTTCATAAAACCTAGATAATATGCACTTTGTGAAGATTTCAGGGATTTCAACTCTAACCATCAAGCCATTTATTTATATATATATATTCTTTTTCTTTTTCTTTTTTTTCTTCTCTTAGTTTTCTTAGGCTTTCTAGTTCACCCATGTAGCGAGCCTTTAACCGATGACTCCCAAAGCAGAAGGTCCTAGGGCACCACATGAGAAAACATCCCTCGGGTTTAAGGACTCAGTAAAGAAGGCCACAAAACTAAGGGGGATTTATTTGTTTCTTTTGACCACCGTTAGGCGTGAATAATTATGCTTCTTGAGGCATAATTATCCAGCTTAATAAGTGATGTTTTATTCATATATATATTTTCTTTTGATTTATTTTTGTTTTATGACATTTTATGTTTTTATTTTCATTCAAAAAATTGTGTAAGTGTGAAGTGCATACTATCTAGGCAAAAAAATTCAAGATAAAATTATCTCCCCAATCTTTTATACTTAACCTATAATTTTAAACAAGATCCATTATTTCGACTAAGTTTAAGATGTCATAATTGAGGTTTTCTTAGTTTCTAAGATCATCTTAAATTTCTTAAAAATAGATCAAAACTTTGTCTCTTATTTCAAAAAGTTTTTAAAGAAAAATAAAATTCCTATACAAATGAGAAGATTTCTAAAAGTATCATAAAAGAAGTGTAAAAGAAAGAAAATCTAAAAACTCTGCGTTAGTAAACCCTCCCCCATACTTATCTCATGCATTGTCCTCAATGCATCGTGATGTATGTATGCATGAAATAAATAGAGAGGGAAGGAAAAATCACTTCAAGGTGGTGGTTTCGGTGGTGGTCTGATTGGCCCACGAAATGCGGCCCAATCCAACTTGCGTGGAGTCCAGAGGAACCCACTAGAGACCTCTATAATACAACCCACTAGAATGATGTATATATTTATGATTTTTATTAAACTTTTACCCTATCTAATTTTCAAATTTTCAAAATTATTTCAGAGTCAAATTTATCAATACCTTTATCCCAAAATGGATTATGAAAAGATGAAATGATTGATTTGGAATCAGAAAGTACAGGAACTAATATCGACTCAGGAAAAAGACTTAAGTCAAGTAAAGGTTCAGGAGTCGAGATTGGTTCAGGAAGTGGGTCCAAATCAAGAAGTTGAAACTCAAGTCCACATTCATTTCCCCATGATGGAATGTGACTTTTTAAGATTGGTGATTCAAGTTCAAGAATGATAGGTATGGGAATCAAAACTGACTCTAAAATGTTGCTCAAGTTGGGTAACAAAATAGAAGTCAATATTAATTTAGAAATTTGAACTGGATCACAAATTGGAGAATCAAAGTCACATTCCTCTTTGAGTTCAATTCCATAAAAATGAGAACTTGCCAATTTATCAATGGGACTTTCAAAAGTATGAAATTGGTCAAGTTCAATATGATGATAATAAAAGATTAGTGATTCAATTTCACAGTGAATTAGCACTAGATCCAATACTAACTCGGGAAAAGGCCTGAATTCAGGTAGAAATACCTCAGTCAATATTGAATCAGGTAGTGAAATTGAATGACCAAGTTGAAGTTCAGGATCATATTAATGCTTAAGTTCAATTTCAGGAGAAGGATAACTTATCAAAATGTCAATGTAATTTAAAGTTTGGATAAGTTTAGATGGGTGTGCTGAAATTGAATCTTGATTTTTAAAATGACAAGAGTCCTGGGTCAGATCTATAGAGTTTGGGATAGCTGAATTGGTCAAAGGTTGATAAGATAGAGTTTCCTCGTTCCTATAAATGCTAACCAATTGACTCAATTGTGTTTCTAACCTATTAATAGACTGGGCAGAAGATTTTTAAAATTGTAGTGCGGACTCTTGCAAGACTTCTATACTCTTTTCTAGATGTAATGTATATTCAAGTGGTTGCTCTAAAATGGGAGTATAAGAATCTTGATTTTGAAAATTTTGTGAAGAATGTGAGTCCAAAATGTTTTGAGATTGAAGCTTGGACTCACACAAGAGTTCCTTGCTCGTTTTTAGGTCAGATGGTTATTCATTATGAGGAGGTGGTACTGAGTAAGACTCTTGAAAATATTGTGAAATTAGAGAGGCCAATATTTTCTGAAATTGTGGCTCGACCTCTTGTAGATTGGCTTCTATACTCTTTTCTAGCTCGGATTTTTCTTCAATGGGAGGTCCAAAAAAAGGATATAAGAAGCGAAATCAGTGAATGAATATTGTGTAAATTGTGGACAAGGTGGATACGGTGGACAAGGAGGTTGAAAATTTAACTCGAGGGAGGTGAATCCCCATTAACTCTGTGAAGAGTTGAAATTATTTTGAAAATTATAGTTATAAGATTATGGGCATGGGTTGTATTGATTCGGATAAGACCAACCCAGTGTATTTAGTTGGTTCATATTGTGAAAACCGGGTTAGAATTATCCAAATTGAATGGGGTTGGTGTGAAATATGGATTCATATTCAGATTGAAAGAATTGTTATTGTTGAATTCCATTTCATAAATAATCACAAACAAAAAAGAAAGAAAAAACAACAAACAAAAAGAAAAGACAAAATCAAAACTAAGCCTATATTAAGGTTGACCTAGACCTAGACCACTCCTAACTGGTCGATTACCCGGGGGAGGTTGTTGCTTTAATCCAACCACAAGCTAATCGGCCAGGTAGAGGCAAAATACGGTGAGAGGTATCCGTGCGTAAGCAACGGGCCTTAATTACGCCAAACCACGGTATCTTCGAGGCGTAACCTCTTAATCCCCAACCTTAGACATCGATTTCACAAGAATAAGATTTAAAATAAGTTCCACCGTCAGTCAATCTCTTAATGAGTCCGAGATGTCCCTAGGGGCCAACATCTATCAATTTTTTTTAGGGCTTGCGTGGTGTGAGTGGGGAGGTGATTTTTGGGCTAAGGAAGGGTCATGAAATCCCCATCTTATCTTGTATGGGTTTTGCCCTTAAGTTCAATTCGTACAAGTGTGCAATATAGACAAGAATATAACACAAAGCGATAAATCACCAACGTGTTTATCCTATGCTATATGCAATGCCATATGTACACCTCAATCCAGATCACAACAACAGAACAAAATATAATATATTGAAATTGAATTGACACGTGCCTAAATGCAAATGTCTAAACCGTTTTAAAAGCGTCCAAATACCGTATTTTAGTTCTTTAGTTTATTGCGGTGTGTAGATAATCAAAGCAAGAAAGCAATAGTATAGATTAACTAGCTATTATAATGAACACAACGCAGCACAACAAGATATACAATTATCAAAAAATAGTCGCGTTGGCGCGGCAAATGTCACGTTTGCGCGGCTTTTCTTTAGAAGCTGGGTCCCTACTTTCTAGAGCAGGGAGATGCAAAGCTAGTTTTTGTTCTGCAATGTGAAGATCCTGTAAAGAGTGTCCTGCACACCAAAACAGAGAAGAAAAATGTTAACAAAAACGTGAAGTCAAAACCATTCCCGTTCCCCGGTAACGGCGCCAAAAATTTGATCGGGGCGGAACCAGCACCTTAAAATGTGTATTTTCTGAAATCAATGAAAAGATCGTATGTGCTAATGTTCTCTCGATACTTCCGTTATAGCACTAGCTCAACGGGTCGAATCCACAGGGATGGGAGGCGATAGAAGCATTAACAGTCCGTTCACGTGTTATGTTAACAAGTTCTTCTTTGTTAAAAAATTAGAAAAGAAAAGAAAAGGAAAGAAATCTAGAAGTGATAGGTGGAGAAGGCGATGAAAACGGCAATGTGAAAACAAGTAAAAAGTGATGGTTAAGAAAATGAAACAAAGGCCAACTAAGAAAGCGGTGAAGACATTGATCGGAAAATGATAAAAAAAGGTTTTGAAAATGATTTTTAAAATAAAATAAAATAAAACTCATGGCTACTAACTACTAATTGCTCCACTAACTATGCTAACATCTTAGTGATAATTGCCTCACATAGATCCTCGGCCATCACTAATCCTTGGCTTCAAGTGACGATACAGAGCATGACCCATAAGATTGTTCTTCTACATTCAAGCAACACATTCATACCACTAACAAGTTGCAAGCTAATACAAACATTAGATCATCAAACCATTAGAAGCAAGCATGAAATAAGAGAGTTACCTTGGTTAGCAAGTTAGTAAGTTAGATGTTAGAACCCATCATCATGAGCCATCAATGGCTCTTGCAACAGCAAGGCCTTGTAGAGGCTACTAGATTCATGTGGATTATTAAGTAAGTGGTTACCTAGTTAGTGGTTAGTAGTTAGTCGCCATGAGAAGAAGAAATTAGCTAAGCATCATGTAGAAAATGGAGAAGATTACATTGGAAAAGAAAGGAGGCACCTTTACATAGATTGTCACCATCTATTACATCAATCCCTCTCTGTCTCTCTCTGAATCTCTCAGCCCTACTACAAGATCTAAAAACGAAATAAAAATACAAAATACAAGAAAGGAAGAACACTTATAATACACTACACTAAAGATAGAAACCCTAGCCTAAAATCAAAAACTGCTTCATTTTGGACCTCTACAGGGGTTTTTATAGGCATAAGGGAGTTCTAGAAGACGAGACGAGGCCACGCATCGAATATCGATGCGTGACCCCACCAAATTGCCGCGGAATCTCGGCATTTGCTGCGGAATCTCGACAAAACCAGGGACTAAGGTCCCTAGTTTTGGTGCGGGAATGCGCGGCGCTTCGGGGACCTTCTTGGTATATTCGGTTTTGGGTATATTCGTCCGAATCTTCGTCTAACATGCACAAAAGTCTAGATTCAATGCATCTTCTAGAAGTTCCCTTACTTGGCCTCCAAGTAATGTGGATTTAATTACCCAAGAATGAGTTTAATTAAGCTCTGATTACTCATTTACCCTTAAACTCTTGATTTACCTGCAAGAGAGACCAAAACACGGTTTAGACTGACATTTTATTCATAAATCAGTAGGAAAATGCGATATAATAATGCAGAATTGTAGACTAATCACACCCCCACACTTATCTTTTTTCGTCCTGAGCAAAACAAGAAAAGAAAAGCTATACTACGTAGGTTATTACACCACTTTCGCAGGTGACGCGTTGCACTGAGCGTGTGCAACAAGCTGTTAAACATCTAGGTTACCCCTAGAGGAGGAGTATTGTCTCCTGAGGGTTTTCAGCGGATTGCACCCACAAAATTCATAAAGAAAGAAGATAAATGTTAGTATTTTGAAAACACATTTTGAAAGAGAGACAAGTTTTCAAAATATTTTGCAAAAATATAAGCGATTTAAGGTCATAAGTCCACCAAAAATCATTCTTCCTTAAATTTAGTCTCTAT
This sequence comes from Agave tequilana, assembly GCA_038442645.1. Lineage (NCBI taxonomy): Eukaryota > Viridiplantae > Streptophyta > Magnoliopsida > Asparagales > Asparagaceae > Agave > Agave tequilana. Next base: position 158,380 of record JAVJIF010030718.1, on the reverse strand, counting down.
ACAAGATCTTGTCTTCAGTTAAGGTAAGAATTTAAAATTGAATTGAATATCTTATCTTTTATAAAACCTAGATAATATGCACTTTGTGAAGATTTCTGAGATTTCAACTCTAACCATCAAGCCATTTATTTATATATATATATTTTTATTTTTATTTTTATTTTTTTCTTCCCTTAGTTTTCTTAGGCTTTCTAATTCACCCATGTAGCGAGCCTTTAACCGATAACTCCCAAACCAGAAGGTCCTAGGGCACCAGATGAGAAAACATCCCTCGGATTTAAGGACTCGAGTAAAGAAGGCCACAAAACTAAGGGGGATTTATTTCTTTCTTTTGACCACCGTTAGGCGTGAATAATTATGCTTCTTGAGGCATAATTATCCAGCTTAATAAGTGATGTTTTATTCATATATATATACATATATATATATATATATATATATATATATATATATATATATATTATATATATATATATATATATATATATATTTATTTTTGCTTTATGACATTTTAGGTCTTTGTTTTCATTCCAAAAATTGTGTAAGTATGAAGTGCATACTATCTAAGGCAAAAAATTCAAAATAAAATTATCTCCCCAATCTTTTATACTTAATCTATAATTTTAAACAAGATCTATTATTTCGACTAGGTTTAAGATGTCATAATTGAGCTTTCTTAGTTTCTAAGATCATCTTAATTTTCTTAAAAATAGATCAAAACTTTGTTTCTTATTTCAAAAAGTTTTTAAAGAAAAAGAAAATTCCTATACAAAAGAGAAGATTTCTAAAAGTATCCTAAAAGAAGTGTAAAAGAAAGAAATTCTAAAAACTCTAAGTTAGTAAACCCTCCCCCACTGTGGGTGGTTCTTCTTCCTCAGGAATCCCTTATTTCGGGTGAGTGGAATAGTTTTCGCCATTAAGAACACGAAGAGACACTGTCTCTTAACTTCTTTTTGAAGTTTCAAAACTTCTGTTGAAGTTAAACAGTCAATGCGGATCTCACTGGTCCGCGTTTGATTTGTGAATGCGGTTCTCGCATTGCTGAGTAGAACACGTGTTTGGCTTGGGGACCAAAGGCCGCTGAGAGTTTTCGGGCACAAATATCCCTTAAACTCGAATATTTTGTTAGACATGTGATTTAGTTAAATTGGATTTGAGATTTGCGCCATGAATTAAGGTCATTAAGAGGCTTTTAATAAGGGCTCTGAGGTTCGCACAGCTAATTAAGGCCATTAGAGAGCCTATAAAAAGGCTTAGGGTCTCTTAACAGTCATTCATTTTGACTTTCTTCTTCCTCATGTGCGTAAGAACTTTCAAAGTTTTGGAGTTTTCAAAAGAACCCAAAGTTTTAATGCTTTTTGTAATCTTCTTAAAAAATCATCACTGTCGAATGACTCCCAAGTCAAAGAACATCACTTCTTCTTTTGGCGCCATTGTTGCTGCTACCCTGATGGATGACACTCCCCCTCAAAAGGTTCTTTCTTCAGGTAGGAAATGACTTTCACCATTATTAAACACGAAGAGACACTGTCTATTAACTTTCTTTTGAAGCTTTCGCCATTGTTGCACACAATAAGACACCATCTTCTTAAAGTTTTCGGCTTGCTAAGAATGAAGAGATACTGTCTCTTAACTTCTTTTTGGAGTTTTCAAAACTTCCTTTGAAGTTGAACAGTGGGTGCAAAATTCACAAGTCTGTGTACGACTCGCGTTGATGAGCAGAACACGGATTTGGTGATCTTTAAGTTTTGATCATATTGATGGGATTTTTGCGTCCTAACGAGTTTCACGTTTTGAGATCTTAAATGGGAGCCTAGCGAGCTTTGTGTTTTGAGATCTTAAATGCGGGTCTCGTTTATTATAAGATTCGCATTTGAGTCTCAAGACTTAAACAATTTTCTAAGTCTGGAGTTCAGACGCGAGCTTCATGTGAGCTTCACGTTTCAGTCATTGGACGCGGGTCCCATGTGTTGAGCCCTGCATTTGAGTTTCAATATCTTAACATGTTTCTGCCTTTGCGAAATTAACTCTGGATTTTCTCTTTTCACAGGCCTTGGCTATATTGACGTTGATGAGTCCACTGTCTCCTTCAACCTGTGGAAGACGATCGCTGCATTCATTGAAGTAAACAGGAAACAACAAGTTCATTTGATCGGCAACTACTCAGAAAGTCAGAGCTTCTCTTCAGAGATGGTATTGAAAAGGGCGAGGAGAAACTGTACAACAGAGACTATAAGTTACTTTGTCAGATCTGGACCTCCCTGGGGCAACGTTTAAATTGCGCCCGAATAATACTGGACACGATAAACTAGCATGGTCTCAAATCTTCCCTTCACCAATCATGTTCAAAGAAGCGACCACAATGAGCATGTTGTATTTAAAGGTCATGTGAAAGAGAACATTACCGATGTGGTCTTGGATTCTCTCTTCTCCAATCTTGTTCAAAGAAGTGACAGCAACAGAGAATCTATGCTCATTGGATGATTTTCTAGTGGCAAAATCTCCCATTAAGCAAAGGATTACGGCTTTGTAAGGGAGGAGAATTGTCATGCTAGTTGGTCGGGTAGAATCAGAATATTCCACTGCATTTTGACCTCGAGGAGCACCATTGTTCTCAAGAGGAGAGAAAATGTATCCACCGTTCTGCATGTAGAATTATCCGATTCGAAGCCAGTTTCTACTGAAGAAGTTTTTTAAAATGTAGCTTACTGTGAAAACTTTTGTCAAAAGAAGAGTTGTAAGTTCAAGCCCTAGCTACGGTCAGAAAAAACGGCACACTAAAGGGATGTCCAATATCTCAAGAAGTAAATACAGTCTCTCGCTGAGCAAGAATGACTTCATGTTCCTTTTTAAAAACATTCCATCTTGTTAAATAAAAGAGTGTTTGTATCACTTTTTAATTTTGATATAAATAAAAGTGATAATTTTGCATTCCGTCTTGTCTTAACTTTTTTTTGTCTTGAAAATCAAACAAATGAGGGCGATTACCTTTGATTGCTAGAGGTAACGATTAAAATAGCAACTCAAAGTTTGTAAAATTTTGTCAAGGAATTTGAAAAGGTTACTGTCAGAAGTGTGATATTAACTTGACATATGTTGAATTCGTGATTTGAATGAATTTTGTGAACTTTCTATACTATTGATGAGAAAACAAGTAGAGTTAAATCCACTGGGAATTTTTAAAAATTTTTACCATCAGAGATGTAATCTCAACATGATTGGTTGGGATTTGCGATTGGAAGCAAATTGAATTGTTAGAAGAGTGACATTAACTTGAAAAGGAGGTAAATTCTAGAGGTGTGATATTAACTTATCATTTAGAAATTCTCGTTTTTATTAAAAAAACTAAGAAAATAACTGTCATAGGCTTAGTGTTAACTTGATAGTGAGATGAATGCTAGAGGTGTGATATTAACTTAGTATTTGACATCTTTACTTCGATGAGAAAGCTTGAGGGAAGATCATTGTCATAAGGGTAGTATTTAACTTAACAATGAAATGGATGTTAGAGGTGTGATATTTAAACTTAGCATCAAATTTCTCATTCTTGGTAAGAAAATCGAAAGAATCACTGTCATAGGTATAATGTTAACTTGATAAGAATTCATATTGGGATATGAGCAATTTTGGTCATAGATATAGTGTTAACTTGACCGAGAAATTTGCGATTTGAGCAATTTGTAGGCTTATCATTCTATTGAAGAGAATTGACAAGTGAAATTTTGGTCAGAAATATAGTTTTTAGCTTAACCGAGAGTTTTGCGATTTGAGCAATTTTTGGACTCGTTATTCTATGGAAGAGAATTAACAAGTGAAATTTTGGTCAGAGGTGTAGTTTTTAACTAAACCGATAGTTTTGCGATTTGATCAATTTTGTGGACTCATCATTTTAGAAGAGAATAAACAAACTTTTATCTGCTGAGGATATTGGGGGAGTCACTGTTAGAGGTATAGTATTAACTTAACAGCGTGGTATGTCAGAGGTATAATGTTAACTTGACATGTTTGTTCTGTGATTATTTCTCTGGGGAAACAATTACAGCTTTTTGTAGTTTTACCATTCCATGGATACGAATTGGTAAGGGATTTTGGAAGAGAAGGTGGGATCAAATCCTTTAGAATTTTTTGTAAACTCTCAGCTATCAACATATTTGGTATGCTTTTACCAACTACCGTTTAAGTTGGTCTAATCATGCTATTCCCCTCAGCATGATGAGTTGTCGAGGATTTTCTATTAGACTTGAATGCCAACAGTTTCCTCTATCCTTTAGCCGTCGAAGGCGTTGGATATTCGTAGATATACTAGATAAGAGTGACAAGACTAAAACTTGACATTTTGCCTTTGTCCTTTCTTCAATGTTAACATCATGCATTATGGTGTAACCAACGTTCAGTCGGATTGGCATTGATCGATCGCGAAATGATCTGTTGAGAGGAGAAACTCTTCTTAGGCCCTCGTTCAAGCATCTTGAATCTCCAACCCTAATGCATTTGATTGATCTAGGTGAGGCTTTAATCAGAGGTGTAGTGTTAACCTGATCATGAGAACAACCCTGTTAAGGATAATACTTCTTCAAGAATCTGCCGTTGATCGACATCATTAGCGGATCACCGTCCAAAGTTATAAGGCGATATGCTCCATTTGAGTAGACTGACTCTGCTACTAATGTGTTGGCCCGAAGGCCTTTCACCTTAGTTTTGATTATGACTAAATTATGAAGTTATGTTACTAATGATCTTGTATTTATTAAGTTTCAGATATAGGTCATGATCATTATTTGTATTTAGCTTCTACAATTGACTTGAAGTCTAGTTTTGAAGTTATCACAAGTTGATTCAAGAGCTCGTGTGTCAAGATCGCATCTGTACTCAAGATAGAGTCAAGCACTTTGAATCATTTTTGGATCGAGTCATTTTAGAGAAGAAGATCGACGAGAAAACTTTGGTTTAGATTTGTTTAGATATTTATTTAGATCTTATATAAGGATAAAATTGTTCTGAATTGCTCAAGTATACACACACATACAAAGTATATTTATCACTTTCATGATAAATAGTTTTTGGTTTAACCATTTCTTTCAAAAGTTTATGTTTACTTGGTTTACACAAAACTCATAGAAGTAAGTTTCAAGTTTTGTATTTTGATTTATGATGTATTAAGTTTTGCTATATCAAGTATGCATCTTTTATTTTTATGAATAGATTACATCAAAAGAAGTTTACATGATTGATATGTATATTGGATTTCATCCATATACATTGATGGTTCATATATGCATAGAAAAACTTACTTTGTTGTATCTAATTCATGTGTTAAAATTTTATTTTTATCAAAACTTATTTTGGTATTTATTGTCAAAAATAAGTATATATAATTTGCTATGTGTATGGAGTTATATCTATATACATCATGCTTCAAATGTGTTTTAATAACTTGTTTTTGTATCTATACAAGTTTTAAAGAAATCAAATTTTCATTCCAAAGTTTGGTTTTTAGAAAATACGATTTTTGGTTTATGCTTTAATTTCTTTACCTCAAAAATAGTTCACTTGTTTGTAATATGTGTTGATTTCTGATTATACATATATGTATTTCAAAGTATTTATATGAACTTATTTTTGTGAATTTTATTGGGATTTATTGAGATTTAATCAAATTTAACAAAGTGATTTTAAATCCCATGTTTAATTGTTTTTAGGCTGCTTGCGGTCGAAGCCTGGCTCGGTCAACCGGACGGTCGACCGACGTACACAGATATATGCATAAACCCATAGCCTTAGCTCGGTCGACCTACTGGCTCAACCCAACTCTCGGGTTTGGCCAGTCGATCGAGCGGTCGACCAGACAAAGAGTTAAAACTTTCTGGGCCTGGGGTCGGTCGACCGGCAACTCGAATGTTCAAAAATCTGACCGTTGGCCGATCAACCTGGTGGTCGACCGACAGGCCAGTCTGGCCTGGGTTTTGCCTCCAACGGCTATATTTCTGAACACCTATATATATGAGTTCATTTGGCCAATTTTTGATAAGAATTTTACGAGCAATTTTTCCCATCTTCTACAGTTTTTAGCAACGAGTTTTTAAAGAAGTTTTTGAGCCACAAAATCTTTATTTATATTTCTTTCAAAGTTTTGAAAAATAAACAAAACAAGTTTTGGGAATTCTAATTTTGTTCTTCAATTTCTTCATCTATCAAAAAGTTTTGCCCAAGAGTTTTCTTTGTGTTTTTTTCCCAAAAACTTTGTGTACTCACATACTTGAGCTTTTCATTGCAAATTTGTCCTCTAGAATCTTGTTTGTTAGAGGTTTTTGTTTGTGGTCTTTTGAGATCAACAAGTATTATTTGTGATCTTTGTGATCATCTAGTTGTAATCTTTTTTTGCTTTGTACTTGATTTTGTACCTACCCTCTTGTGTAGTGGTGTGAGAGAGTTGAAGTTGTGTACTCCCGGCTTATAAGTTGTAATTCCTCGGTAGAGGTCCCTTTGTGGAAGGTCCTTGGTGAACAGAATGGAAATTCTTCTGTGTGAAAGTAGGGACGTAAAGCGGTGCCTCGAATCTCGAAACATATCCTTGTGTTTGCGTTTGAATCTCTCTATCTCTCAACTATTTATTTATATCTTGTATTGCTCTTATTGCTTATATATATACATGCTTGATATTGTTTGTGTGCTCACACTTGTGTTCAACCAAAAGAGCTATTGAAGCACCTCGCTCCTCGTTTAGAGGAATCGTGAGGAGAAGTTCTTGAGCCCTTCATGAGAAATTTGGTCTCACTCTTGGTTACACGTTGTGTGTGTTATCTTTTAGTTTTTAATTTCGCATTATTTGCATGGATTAGCACTACACCTATTCATCCCCTCTAGGTGTATTTTCAAAATAGTTTTTCCCATTTGGGTTGAAATTTCTCTTTCATCTTGTGTGTCATAACCATGGGTTTTCTGACAACTAAGACAAGGTCACCTTTCTTGAAAATCTGTTCTCTGGCTTTCTTATTGAAAGCTGTGAAAATTCGAACTTGATAGAGCTCGATTTGCTATTGGGTTATAGATGTTTATCGTCTAAACCTTTCAACTCTTGGAGACACAGTCGATGCTTCTCCTCGTCTGCCATCCTGGCTATCAAAGCAACTCGCAGAGATAGAATCTGAATATCCAGTAGAAGTACAACTTCACATCTGTACACTAAGGAAAATGACGTGGCCTTTGTCGAAGTTCTCACCGTTGTGAGATAAGCCTATAGGCATTAGCTTAATTTGTCATTCCAGTCACGTGACTTTTTGAGACAAACTTCTTGAGAAGCTTTCCAATAGTCTTATTAAAAGCTTCTGCAAGGCCATTAGGAGCTGGATAGTATGCCATTGATGACATACTTTGGATTCTGAATTTATTACAGAATCTCTAAAATGCTTGGCTGACGAATTGTGGTCCATTATCGTGGATGATTTGTCGGGGTACACCAAAGTGGTAGAGCACGTAATGCTTGATGAACTTGATCACGTTTGGTATTTTTACTTCCTTCAGGGGAATAACTTCCGCCCATTTAGAGAAATAATCCGTTATGGCTAAGATAAAGCGATGTCCTTTGGATGTTGGAGGACTGTCCAATAACATCCGTTCCCCACATCTCGAATGGCCATGAGGAGGACATTGGATGAAGATGTCCTGGTGCTTGATGGACGAAGTCACCATATATTTGACAGGCATGACATCGCTTAGCATAAGCGATGGCATCAGAGAACATCTTCGGCCAGTAATAGCCAAGTCTTCTAAGCCGGTCTTCGAGCTTAGGTCAGGATTGGTGAGCTCCGCACACACCGTTATGAGCTTCTTTGAGCGCCTTCTGTGCCTCCTTACGTGAAAAGCATCGGAGTAGGATTCTATCATACGATCGACGATACAATGTTCGCATGATCGCATTATAATAGAATCAAAGTGCTTTCCTTCTGATGGCAGCTGCCTCCTTGCGATCATCATGCAATTCCCATATAATACGAAGTCAATGTAAGAGAATCGCCAATCCTTAGGTTCGAGAGTTGTCGAAGTCTCAAAAGTCTCTTTAACTTGAAGGTCTCCTCTTAGAGTTCTACCATCTTTAAGGACAAATTTGCAACAGTATAAGTCACGAATATAGACAGCTACTCTCTCTGTGGCTCCAACTGAAAATGAAGTAGCAAAGGACGCTAGTGCGTCTGCATGCGCATTTTGCTGACGTGGTATATTATCAATATAGAAGTTTTCAAACTTCTCCACTATGACAATTGTCGCATTGTGATAGGGCACCAAGTCTTCATGTCAGACTTCGTACTCCCTGTGAATCTGGTTGATGATGAGTTTTGAATCACCATATGCTTCCAGATTTTTAACTCCAATCTCTTTAGCAAGTTACATCCCGATCAAGAGAGTGTTGTATTCTGAGACATTGTTGGAACACGACTCAGTTAACGAGAATGCATAAGAGATCACATGGTTATGTGGGGAGATAAGTGCTACCCCCACACGCAACAATATTTCCCTCGGGACTTGTCCTTGACGCTCTGTCGAAGAATAGTTGCCACACTTGTTCTTCTTAGGAGGCATTGATCAAGTTAACTTCTACAATCTCGTCTGGGAGATCATCATAAAGTTTTGATGTTTCTGAAACTGGATGACTGGCCAAAAAAATCCGCCACAACTTGCCCTTTGATCGCCTTTTGTGGCATAAATTGCATCTCGTATTGTGAGAGCAATATGGCTCATTTTGCTAATCTGAAATTCAGCGAAGATGGTCTTGTTATGAGCAATCATAAGGGATTAACTCTGGAGATGAAATGAATTCGTTGCCCCATAAGGTCATTATATGGACAGAAAAAACTAACGCTAAGCATTCCTTCTCGATTGGGTTGTAACAGTGCTCCACCCCAATCATTATTCTACTTAAATGCATGTTCATGCTTTTGATCATTCTTTTGAGCTAGAAAAGCTCTTAAGGGATGCTTCATCGCTCAAACATATAACAGGAAAGGTTTTCCTGAAATTGGAGCTACCTGAATAGGTGGGTGTGTGAGATACTCCTTGCTCTCTTCGAACGCTTCTTGGAAAGCATTGTCCCAGACGAATGAGACTCCCTTCTTCATTAATTTGGTGTAGGGTTGGCATCATCCTGAAAGATTCGATATATATCTCCAAATATATACCAATCGTCCCTGTAGACCTCTGAGTTCTTTAAGATTTCTCGGAGGTTGCATCTCTTGGACGACACGGATCTTCTCTAGATACAGATGAATTTCTTTGGATGTAACAATAAACCCAAGAAATTTGCCACTGGCTACCCCCAGGAAGAATTTAGTCAGGTTCATCTTCAACTGGTAAGCCCGCATGATGTCAAACACTCTTTTCAGGTCTGTGAGATGATCGCCTTTGTCATGGCTTTTCATAGCAATATCATCAACATAGCATTATATGGTTTTGCGTATATGCTCATGGAAGATCGCATTCACGGCATGTTGATATGTCGCACCGACATTCTTTAAGCCAAAGGGCATTACCGTGTAGCAGTATACTCCCAAAGGTATTCTAAACGATGTGTATTTTTCATCTTCAGGGTACATTTTTATCTGATTATACCCTAAGAAGCCATCGATGAAAGACATCCTCTCAAAACCACACGTATTGTCAATCATAACATCCATGATCGGGAGAGAAATTCGTCTTTAAGGCAAGCGGCATTCAGATCACAATAGTCGATGCAAATTCGGATCTTTCCATTTTTTGGGAAATGGAACGATATTAGCCACCCAATCAGAATGCTACTCTTCCCTGACGAAATTAGAGTCTATAAGCTTTTTGACTTCTGGTTCGATTGCTTCTATGATCTCAGGACGGAACCGTCATTGCTACTGTTTGACTGCTTTGGTGTCCGGGTTGATGTTAAGATGATGCATAGCAATCTGGGGATCGAGCCCAGGCATATCCTCGTAATTCTAAGTAAAGACATCTATATACTCTTGTATGATCTGTATTAGGTCTTCTTTCTCAAAAGATGACAAGCTCTCGCTTATGAAGATGGGTTTGAGGTTAGCCTCATCTTCAAGATTTATTTGAGTCACAAATCCTCAATGGGTGGTTCGCGTTGTTCAAAGCATATATACCAAAGAGTATTTAAGTGTTTAATTCATGGATCAGAGTCTGACTGGATTAATCTTGAGATTTAAAGGTATCTTCTTCGTTATCTTCCAAATTGCTAGTTGATACCATGTTTACTAAGAGACTTTTGAAGATATCGCCGACACTGACATCCGAGTCTCACGATGATGTTACTGATGAGCTGTCATGATAGGCTCTTTTTTAGAGTCAGAATCTGATGAGACTGGTTTAGTTACATAACCGAATCCTCTTCGAGTCTTATAGTAGTAATCGGGATCTTTGCCTTTTGGTACAAATGAACAAAGTAGTGCTAATTTTTCTTTATTGAAATTAAGACCTGATTTCTTGGTAAAATCATATCCTTTTCTTTTCATCATGTGATGTGACTTTTGTCCATAATGGAAGAATTGTGGAGCCTTAGAATCACCCCCTGAGCTTTCACAAGCTACGGGTTCGTTTCAATCCGCCCGAATAGAATCAGCTTTTAACCCTTTCGCATGGCTGGTATTTTAAAGAGAGCATTATGTGCGCCTCCAATCTTTTCATGTACCAGGAGAGATGACTTTATTGGTGTGCGCAATGATGTCAAAGCATTCATTGCTGACCAAAGATCACTATCCATGTCAGTACTAGTGTCTGACGGTGTAGAATCCGAAACAAATGCAGAAAGGTAAGCCAAATCTAAATCTTCATTGTTAAACCAGTCATTTTCAACAGCAGTGGTGGTATCAAAATCGAACTTATCAATACTCGTTACAAGGAGATTTATTTTCCAGAAACATTCGCTTCTTCTAGATCTGCATCAGCTTCGTTGCCAGAGTCGTGTTCTTCTGGGTGTGGATTTTCATCAGTCTCAAGAGAATCCTAAAAAGGAGGGAATCAGTAAAATAATTCTCAACTCCTTTGAACGGATGCCTTTCGGCAATCAATGTTCTCACTTTTTCATCTTCACCAACGTATTTCATTACTTGATGAAGAGTGAATGGGATGATGGCGTTGCGGTGAATCTAAGGTCGTTCCAGCAGAAGATTGTACGAGGTGTCAGCGTACGAATCTAATTTGACACCTAAGTTTGATTTCTCCCATCGGGCACGTACTATTGACGTTAAAGCCATAGATGGTTGTCTGAGTGGCGCTTAACCGAGGGGTGGGGATCTCCAAATGTTGCATGACCCTGCGAGGTATAATGCTCAACTCGGATCCCGGATCACCTTGAATAGGGCTCACTTCAGATGATCCGATACTTGTGTAATACAGGAGTCTATCTTATTTTTCTTTAACTTGCATGTCTTCTGGGTTGAAGGTGATGCAAGAAAACTGCATCGAATTATTGTGGCAATGGTTGTTGTCTTTTTTTCACATATAGCAGGAACCTGGGTCACAAATGTTGGCCCAAAGGCCATTAGCCCTAGTTTTGATGATAACAAAACATATGTAGTTATGTTTTTAATAATTTTGTTTAATAAAGTTTCAGGTTAACTATTTGTTGTATTTCAGCTCCATCACACGACTCATATATTTGGAAGCCAAGAAGATGAGCCTAAGCACATAGAAGATTTCAAGGATCAAGTATACTAGAGAAGACCATATCAAGATTTGTATTTTTTACTTTTATATTTTAAATAGGATTTATAGTCGTTTGTTAAAACTAAGATGATATAGGTTGATAGCTTTTGAGATTGACACACACACACACACACATTTCCTACTCTTATGTGTTTTCAAAAGGAGTCCATAACTATTCTCTTTATCGTTTTCAAAATCGAGTTTCAGAAAAATGAGTTTCGAAAAAATTGAGTTTTCAAAAAGACGAGTCGACTGCTATCCCCAACGGTCGAAAATCTGACCGTTGGCTATCGACTGGCCGGTCGACCGACAGAAGAGTTTTCTTCTGTATTTTTTCCAACGGCTATATTCTGTTTTGTCTTTTTCTGGGTCTTTTTCTGACGACTCTTTTGGGTTTTCTACTCATGTTTTCATCTCCTATAAATAGTGAGACTGTAGAAAAATACTCTAACAAGATTTCTAAAGTTTTTACAAGTTTACATCAAGATTTAGCTTTTTCTTATAAGATTTCCTTTTTAGCAAAATTTTCATATTTTCAATTTTTAGCTTGAGCCTTCCCTCTACTTCTTTATAAGCTATTTTCACTATACAATTCCAAAGAATTTCACCTCCTCATCTTGGTTATAGGATTGTGCTTGTGAGCTTTTTGTGATCAAGTGAAGATCACCAATTTTGTGAAGTTGCAGAGGTGGCGGCCTCAAGTGAGCTAGTGAGCTCCGTGTTGGTGTTGCGGCACCGTGAGAGAAGACTTGTGAGTCAATTGAGTTCTAGTGAGAACTTGTAATGGTTGATGATATAGTGAGATCGGTCATAGTGAAAATCCTTAATAGTGTTGAAGGCGGGACGTAAAACAATGACACGAACCTCGGAACAATCATCGTGTTTGTGATTCTTACTCTGTCTCTCTTCACTCTACTATCTCTTTATTTACTTGCACACTTATATTGTTTACTTGTTTTTAAATATTTCTTGTGTTGTGATTGGTAGTTACTAGGTTGCTAGTAAGTAAATTTTACTCCGCATTTTTTTCATTTAGTATAGCCATCACCTATTCACCCCTAGGTGATTTACAATTGGTATCAGAGCCTAACTCTAGTTTTTGTTTAATCGCCTAGGGGAGATCCTTTCATTTGGCTATATTCATTTGTTGCATTTGTTATTTATTTGTGCACTTATACTTGTTTTCATGGCATCACATGACTTCTTTAGCATCAAGTTGTAATACCCCATCCTCTGCATACGTACACAGTTACGTATCTTGATTTTTGAGCATATTTCTTTTATTTTATTTTCTACTATTTGAATATTTACTAGTATAGCAGTACTGCATGATTTGATCTGTTTGGTATTTAGATTTGACTAATTTTAGTTTCAAATATTATTTCTTAATATATTAGATTTTTCATGATTTTCTAGAATTTTTCGGGATTAAGTTGTAAATCTTCAAAACCGGTGTCGGCCAGCATCACTGGTTGATTCCAGGAATTTTAATTTGTAATTGGAATCAAATTTATGGATTCCGCTTTCATATTCCTTCTTAAAATTATATTTTCTTCCTTCGGGCATTTTCTGGGAATTTTCAGATTTTATCAAAAATCTAGCTTACCCGGTGTAGACACCGTTCATAGTGGACTCCAGGATTTTTTATTTTGAAAATGGGATTGAATTTCTGAAAACCGATTTCACCATAAATCGTTTTATAATATTTATGATTTTTGTGAATTTTTGGGAAGCTTTCCGAGACATTTCAATTTTTGGACCTTTCCAGGCTTCTCGGTATTTTCCCAGATACCGGGAAATCATTTTACTATTTCACTTCTCTCTTTTTTTCCCATTTTTCTCTCTCCTTCCTCAAACGCGAGTTTTGCCAACTGGACCCATCATTAAATGTGGTGATCCTCTCCTTACTGCATTAAATGCGTATGGGCCAATACAACTCTAGTCCAATCAACCATGCCCTTGTCCTTTTCTCTGAAACGCAGCCCCTTTGCGTTTTCTACTAGACGCAGCCTTGAGACGCAGCACTCATTGGAGGGAAAGTGATGATGGCTTATTATTATATTATTTTCCCCTTCTATATATATATAACTTCTTTCATCTCTTTCCTTCATTTCCTTCTTCTTCTTGTTCCAGCAAGCTCCAATAGCCAACAAACCCCCCAAGCTCCTTGGCCGGCCATCACCACCACCCACCAAAGCCATTTTCTCCACCACAAATCCCTCTGCTTCATTCTCCTCCATCTCCTCCTCCATTTTCACCAACAAACACCATCTTCTTCAACCTCTTTCACCAAGAGAACCTCAAAGAACCCACTTTCACCAAAAAGCTTCACCACCATTTCCACCCCCACCTGCACCACCGTAGCCTCTACCAAGCATACCATCTTCACCTCCTCGACAACCTCTTTCTAACGGACTATAGTTTCGTCCCCCGCAACAACGTTTGCAAGATCCCGTTTTGGCTTGATGAACTAGACTTGCACCTCCATCTTCTCCAAAGCAACCACAACCCTTTCCATCAACTTGTGAGAACCGGCACCCTCCTGTTGGATTGGGATCGCGTTTCTCTGCGTCGGACGCACCTTAAGCGAGTAATTCTACTCGCCATGACTTGATATTATTTCATGTTTGTAACAAACACAGCCCTCGAATATTTGGACCTGTTCTCTGTTCTGAACCTCTATTAGTCGACTTGGCCCAAACGCAAGTCGACTAACCCTTTGAAACGCAGCTCTCAAATAATAGGATCTGCTCAGTTCTGAACTTCATTAGTCGACTTGACCAATTTATCAGTCGACTAATCCTTTGGAAACGCACCCTTGATTCTGAAACGCAGCATAGTTAGTCGACTACTCCCTTGCGTCCAGTCGACTAGCCTTTCTCTGCAACGCAGCTCTTTGAAACGCACACTTTATTAGTCGACTTGGTGTTTTCCCCTAGTCGACTAACTTCCCTTCTGAAAACGCGGTTCCTTGAAACGCAGATTTCCCTAGTCGACTACCTACTGTTCCTAGTCGACTAACGCAGTTTCTTGAAACGCGGCTCTTCGAGACGCAGACTTGACCAGTCGACTAACCCAAACGCCTTAGTCGACTAACTTTCCTCTGAAAAACGCAGCTTTCCCAAACGCAGCTTTCTTAGTCGACTTGTTCCCTTTCTATAGTCGACTAACTCTTTCATGAGTCGACTACTTGTCTTTCCTAGTCGACTAATCTTGACTATTTATTATGGTTAATTACTTCTTTGATTATGAACATTATCTTTGGATCATGTATATTATGTTGCTATTTGCGAGGCTTGTTACTTGATGAATATCACCTCTTATCATGCTATCTATCAACATAAGGCATGATACACATGACTTTCATAATTATCACGATAACGGGAATGATGACCTGACAGCTTGACAGTACAACTATACTCCTGATACACATGTGATACATTATAGTACGAACCAGTACTCCTGATATACCTGTATTCATGACATTCCTGACTTGTTCTTGCTCATTCCCGGAATCTGATAAATCATCTAATAAATCATAATGAGACAACTTGCATCGGGTCGGGGGAAATATGCGGCTATCAATATGTGTTCGTGTTTACAGTGGTATTAGGTATGTTGTGCAACTAAATTTCCGGTCTGACCTGTGGGCCTCCAGGGGACCGAGGGGAGAGCTGGCTCCCTCATTCCTGGTACCATCATGATAAGGGCATACATAAGACCCTCCTGAATCGCCTTGCGGCAGGTTCCGTCACCAAGCAACGGAACACCCTGGGCCGTGGTCCCGGGTATGTACGGGACCCACTGTAAACATAGTTCGTTGATACCCCCACTGGTTTCCAATAACAACCTTGCTTTACTCGGATATGGATCTATGTGTGCTGGGATGCTAGTTCACATAGCTAGATATCAGGGTAAGACGAGTAATAATAATAATAATAATAATAAGAGACGTTAACTGTGGTTGTTGTATGCGCTTGGATTACGGTGACATGAGATGAAGGTATATAGATGAGGGTTTCCTTGTTTGGATTATCCCCTCGAAGTACTGGTCTCATGGAGCTGTAGCCTAAGCTTATACAATGCCCTTACGTTTATAACATGCTATGCTCCTTTTACTTGCTGGATGATTATTCTTGATATTGTACCAACCCTCATGTTCGTGTTTCTGTTGCCACTCGGCTGTTACCTGCTCTACTTGTTGGGAGGTCCTGACTCCCTTGAATTTGTATGTTCAGGTTCTGAACCTTGGATCGAGGTGGAGCCTTCTGTGGAGGACCAGGCTTTCCTTTCCGAGCAGGCCGATTAGTCTCGGTTGCTGTCATCCCAGACTTTCCTTTTGGCTCGCGGGACCTTTCTTCAGCTCGTGAGCATCCTTGTAATTATCTTGTAAATCGTACTTTTGAGTTTGGCTGTGATATGTGATGCATGCGATATGTAAATATATGTCACATTCTGTGATAACCTTGTACCTTGTACTTCTTATGTTGGCATATAAAAGGACGCTACGCTTTGTCGTACTCTGATTCTTGTTTGTACTGATGCTTAGCGTATATACGTAGGGTATTTCTGACCTGCGTATGTACGTCGCAGTGACGTCCCCGTAGCCTTGGGATCGGGGCGTTACAGGTTGGTATCAGAGCCTAGGCTCTCACACCTATAGTACAATCAAGTAGCAAATTAAAGGAATTTGCCATTGCCAACTACAATGTACAAGTTATCTAGTCCTTCTTGATTCCTTTGCTTGTGTCCTAAAATCCTTCCATCTTTCCAGCTTCCAGTCTCCTTTTTACCAACATAAGTATGGATAGAAGGACGAGTCGTAACAATGCCGGACAAGCATCGAATGGACCCGCGGGGGAGAATGTTGAGATTCTAAGGGTTATCCAGACTATGATGGAGAATCAGCAACAGCAGACGGAACTCCTTCGGCAAGAGTTAGTAACTCCCAAGGAACAAAGGCCGGGGAATGTATCAGACTTCAGGCGGTTACAACCGGCGATATTCACGGGAGAAGAGAAACCACTAGATGCTGAGCAATGGCTGATCGACACCACAGATCTGTTGAACGCAGCCCGGGTCCCAAAAGAAAACCAAGTGGAGGTCGCCAAGATTCAACTAAAGGATGTAGCCAGGACCTGGTGGCTAGCTGAGGAAGCAAGACTGGAGAAACCTGTCTCGTGGGACCAGTTTTCTCAAAGCTTCTATAGTAGATTTTTCCCTGCCACTGCTCAGAAAGAGATGGAGGAACAGTTCATCCGACTTCAACAATGGAACCGGTCTGTAGATGAGTATGCCGCTGAGTTCTTGAGGCTGAGCCGCTTTGCTCCATATATGGTGGCTGATGAGGAAAAGCGGGCGAGTAGGTTCCAACAGGGTTTGCGAATGGACATTCAAATCCTCTTAATGCCCCAACAGCTGAAAACCTATTCCCAAGTCCTTACCATAGCTCGAGAGGTGGAGCGAGGACTGGAGAAAGGGAAATCTAACATGATAAGGAACCAGGCCATGAAGAGGCCATTTCCACATGCAGGGAGAGGAGGTCCATTCAGAACAGCAAGAGCTCCAGCCATGAGACGACCGTTTCGACCAGCCCCCTTTCCAGTAAACCAATCATTTTCTTATTGTAACTATTGCCAGAAACCAGGTCACTCTCGACAAAATTGCCGTAGGGCAAATGGATTATGTCTGATATGTGGTTCCCGTGATCATTCAATTGAAGTCTGTCCCCACAAAAGGATGGGAATGGTCAACCCAACATTACCAGCACTTCCAGGGCCAGATGGACAGAGGAACCAAGGACCAATGGTTAGGAGAGCTCTTCCTCCTCCCCCACTACAAGTTAACCGCCCAGTCCAGAGGGGAGTTAGAAATGCAGCAGGTCGTGGAAGAGGACGAGCCTACAATTTGACAGTGGAAGAGGCCGAAACTTCTGGAGATGTGGTAACAGGTAAGATTATGGTGCACTCTAAACCTGTCTTAGCACTCTTTGATTCTGGCGCTTCTCATTGTTACATATCAGATAGTTTCATTGCTTTGAACTCTATACCTGTTGAATATCTAGACCACCAGTGGGAGATTAGTACCGGTAACGGAGTAGTCATCTCTAATAGGGTTTGTGTAGATTGTCCGGTGGAACTGTGTGGCAGAACATTAACAGCGGATATGCTCGTGCTGGATACTAAAGGGTATGACGTAATCTTAGGCATGACTTGGCTCAGTAAATATCATGCAGTCATTGATTGTCGGAACAAGAAAGTCATTTTCAGAATGCCACTTCAGCCTGAGTTCCAATTTGAAGGAGAACACAAACTTGACAAGGGAAAAACACAGATGACTATTGCTGAGACCCAGAAGAGGAGAGTACCAGTTTGGAATGAGTTTCCAGAGGTATTTAAGGAGATCTCAGGACTTCCACCCGATAGAGTAACCGAGTTTTCTATTGATATCCTTCCAGGTACAGCTCCGATATCCAAAGCCCCATACAGAATGGCACCCACTGAGTTGGAGATTCTAAAGAAGCAACTGCAAGAATATTCTAACAAGGGATTGATTAGACCAAGTGCTTCACCATGGGGAGCTCCAGTGCTATTAGTCCACAAGAAAGACGGTGGTAAGAGATTGTGTATAGACTACAGAGAGTTAAACAAAGTTACCATCAAGAATAAATACCCCTTACCAAGAATTGATGATCTGTTTGACCAACTTCATGGAGTTCGGGTATTCTCAAAATTGGATTTGCAATCAGGTTATCATCAGCTAAAGGTAAAGAAAGAAGATGTTCCGAAGACAGCATTCAGGACTCGTTATGGCCATTATGAGTTTCTAGTTATGCCCTTCGGAGTCACCAATGCCCCCGCAGTTTTCATGGATTTGATGAACAGAGTGTTCTCATCATATTTGGATCAATTTGTGGTTGTTTTCATAGACGACATCTTGATTTACTCGAAGAACGACAGGGAACATGCAGACCACTTGAGATTAGTATTACAGACTCTCCAACAGGAACAACTTCATGCTAAGCAAAGCAAGTGTGAATTCTGGTTAAATAGTGTGGCCTTCCTTGGACACATAATTTCAGAAGAAGGAATTTCGGTAGACCCCAGTAAAATTCAGGCAGTAAAAGACTGGCCAATTCTAAGGACAGTAACAGAAATTAAGAGTTTTATTGGACTAGCCGGATATTATAGGCGCTTCGTCCAAGATTTTTCTAAGATTGCAGCCCCGTTAACGAAGCTCACCCGGAAAGGAGAAAAATATATATGGACCGAGGAATGTGCTACAGCATTTGAGCAATTAAAGGAAAGACTCATTACAGCTCCAGTCTTGAAGACTCCCTCAGGAACAGGAGGAATGGTTATATACAGTGATGCATCCGGGAAAGGCCTAGGATGTGTATTAATGCAGCATGGTCATGTCATAGCTTATGCATCTAGGCAATTGAAACCACATGAGAGGAATTACCCAACTCATGACTTAGAGCTGGCAGCTGTAATATTCGCATTGAAGATCTGGAGACATTATCTTCTGGGAGACAAGGTGTTAATCTACACAGATCACAAGAGTCTAAAGTATATTTTCACGCAGAAGGAATTAAACATGAGACAGAGACGGTGGCTTGAATTGATGGCAGATTATGACATAGACTTACAGTATCATCCGGGCAAAGTCAACACAGTACCAGATGCATTGAGCAGGAAGCCAGAAAATAGAATGCTAGTACGACTCACACAACAGAAGGAGTTGATTCA
Source organism: Agave tequilana (assembly GCA_038442645.1). Lineage (NCBI taxonomy): Eukaryota > Viridiplantae > Streptophyta > Magnoliopsida > Asparagales > Asparagaceae > Agave > Agave tequilana. The sequence goes on along the minus strand of JAVJIF010030718.1, from coordinate 138,941 downwards.
GGATATCATAAAATTGGACTTAATGATAGTACAAGGGATTGATAAGACAGGACAGTTGATGACCTTTCAGATCCAGCCGACCCTGATGGATGAGATTAAGGAAGCTCAGAAAGAAGACCCCAGATTGCAGAAGTTCAGAGCTCAAATAGAAGCTGGATTGAGAACTGACCTCCGTATTCATTCAGACAACGCATTATATTTTGGTAATAGAATTTGTGTTCCCCAAGGAGAAGTTCGACAGAAAATTTTGGCAGAGACACATAGTTCGGCTTATTCCATACACCCAGGAGGAAATAAGATGTATCAAGATTTGAAACAGAAGTTTTGGTGGAATACTATGAAGAGGGAGATAGCCCAGTATGTGGCCAAGTGCTTAGTTTGCCAACAGGTAAAGATAGAACACCAGAGAACAGTTGGATTCCTTCAACCCTTACCAATACCCGAATGGAAGTGGGAACATATCACCATGAATTTTGTTACAGCACTACCCCGCAGTCCTAAGGGTAACAATGCAGTATGGGTGATCGTTGACCGTCTCACAAAATCAGCTCACTTCTTACCATTCAGAGTAGGTCAGTCAACAGAAGTTCTGGCAGACAAATATATGAGAGAAATAGTTCGTCTACATGGAGTCCCAGTTAGCATCGTGTCAGATAGAGATACAAGATTCCGATCTCATTTCTGGGAAAGTCTCCAAGAGAATTTAGGAACTCGTCTGAAATTCAGTACTTCATATCACCCCCAGACAGACGGACAATCTGAACGGACTATCCAGATCCTTGAAGACATGTTACGAGCCTGCATGATAGAATTTAAAGGGTCATGGGAAGACTACATTCATTTGGTGGAATTTTCTTATAATAACAGCTATCAGGCCAGTATCAAAATGGCACCATATGAGGCATTGTATGGCAGGAAATGCAGATCACCGATATGTTGGGACGAAGTCGGCGAAAGAAGACTTATGGGACCAGACATTCTGGTTCAGACAACAGACAAGGTCCGAGTTATCAGAGATCACCTCCGGGCAGCACAGAGCCGACAGAAGAGTTGGGCTGACACAAATAGAAGACCCTTGGAATTCAAATCAGGTGATCATGTATTTTTGAAGATATCACCCACAAAAGGGGTAATCCGGTTCGGTACTCGTGGTAAACTTAGTCCGAGATACATCGGCCCATTCGAAGTTTTGGATCGCGTGGGAGATGTGTCTTATCGTTTGGCATTACCGCCATCTTTAGAAGGAGTACACAATGTATTCCATGTATCACAGTTGAGAAGGTATGTCAAGGATGAGAGTCACATTCTAGATCACTCAGAATTGGAATTGCAGCCAGATCTGTCTTACGTAGAGCAACCGATGGCCATCCTGGACAAAAGTGTTAAGACCCTGAAGAGTAAGGCAATACCACTAGTATTGGTTTCTTGGAATAGGCATGTGCCAGGAGAAGCCACATGGGAACGGGAGGACGTTATTCGTGAGCGATATCCCCATCTATTTACAACTTAGTTGGTAAAACCCTTTCTTCCTATTCTCTCTACCGTCATCTTCCCCTTCCTGAAATTTCGAGGACGAAATTTTTTGTAAGGTGGATAGAGTGTAATACCCCATCCTCTGCATACGTACACAGTTACGTATCTTGATTTTTGAGCATATTTCTTTTTATTTTATTTTCTACTATTTGAATATTTACTAGTATAGCAGTACTGCATGATTTGATCTGTTTGGTATTTAGATTTGACTAATTTTAGTTTCAAATATTATTTCTTAATATATTAGATTTTTCATGATTTTCTAGAATTTTTCGGGATTAAGTTGTAAATCTTCAAAACCGGTGTCGGCCAGCATCACTGGTTGATTCCAGGAATTTTAATTTGTAATTGGAATCAAATTTATGGATTCCGCTTTCATATTCCTTCTTAAAATTATATTTTCTTCCTTCGGGCATTTTCTGGGAATTTTCAGATTTTATCAAAAATCTAGCTTACCCGGTGTAGACACCGTTCATAGTGGACTCCAGGATTTTTTATTTTGAAAATGGGATTGAATTTCTGAAAATCGATTTCACCATAAATCGTTTTATAATATTTATGATTTTTGTGAATTTTTGGGAAGCTTTCCGAGACATTTCAATTTTTGGACCTTTCCAGGCTTCTCGGTATTTTCCCAGATACCGGGAAATCATTTTACTATTTCACTTCTCTCTTTTTTTCCCATTTTTCTCTCTCCTTCCTCAAACGCGAGTTTTGCCAACTGGACCCATCATTAAATGTGGTGATCCTCTCCTTACTGCATTAAATGCGTATGGGCCAATACAACTCTAGTCCAATCAACCATGCCCTTGTCCTTTTCTCTAAAACGCAGCCCCTTTGCGTTTTCTACTAGACGCAGCCTTGAGACGCAGCACTCATTGGAGGGAAATTGATGATGGCTTATTATTATATTATTTTCCCCTTCTATATATATATAACTTCTTTCATCTCTTTCCTTCATTTCCTTCTTCTTCTTGTTCCAGCAAGCTCCAATAGCCAACAAACCCCCCAAGCTCCTTGGCCGGCCATCACCACCACACACCAAAGCCATTTTCTCCACCACAAATCCCTCTACTTCATTCTCCTCCATCTCCTCCTCCATTTTCACCAACAAACACCATCTTCTTCAACCTCTTTCACCAAGAGAACCTCAAAGAACCCACTTTCACCAAAAAGCTTCACCACCATTTCCACCCCCACCTGCACCACCGTAGCCTCTACCAAGCATACCATCTTCACCTCCTCGACAACCTCTTTCTAACGGACTATAGTTTCGTCCCCCGCAACAACGTTTGCAAGATCCCGTTTTGGCTTGATGAACTAGACTTGCACCTCCATCTTCTCCAAAGCAACCACAACCCTTTCCATCAACTTGTGAGAACCGGCACCCTCCTGTTGGATTGGGACCGCGTTTCTCTGCGTCGGACGCACCTTAGGCGAGTAATTCTACTCGCCATGACTTGATATTATTTCATGTTTGTAACAAACACAGCCCTCGAATATTTGGACCTGTTCTCTGTTCTGAACCTCTATTAGTCGACTTGGCCCAAACGCAAGTCGACTAACCCTTTGAAACGCAGCTCTCAAATAATAGGATCTGCTCAGTTCTGAACTTCATTAGTCGACTTGACCAATTTATCAGTCGACTAATCCTTTGGAAACGCACCCTTGATTCTGAAACGCAGCATAGTTAGTCGACTACTCCCTTGCGTCCAGTCGACTAGCCTTTCTCTGCAACGCAGCTCTTTGAAACGCACACTTTATTAGTCGACTTGGTGTTTTCCCCTAGTCGACTAACTTCCCTTCTGAAAACGCGGTTCCTTGAAACGCAGATTTCCCTAGTCGACTACCTACTGTTCCTAGTCGACTAACGCAGCTTCTTGAAACGCGGCTCTTCGAGACGCAGACTTGACCAGTCGACTAACCCAAACGCCTTAGTCGACTAACTTTCCTCTGAAAAACGCAGCTTTCCCAAACGCAGCTTTCTTAGTCGACTTGTTCCCTTTCTATAGTCGACTAACTCTTTCATGAGTCGACTACTTGTCTTTCCTAGTCGACTAATCTTGACTATTTATTATGGTTAATTACTTCTTTGATTATGAACATTATCTTTGGATCATGTATATTATGTTGCTATTTGCGAGGCTTGTTACTTGATGAATATCACCTCTTATCATGCTATCTATCAACATAAGGCATGATACACATGACTTTCATAATTATCACGATAACGGGAATGATGACCTGACAGCTTGACAATACAACTATACTCCTGATACACATGTGATACATTATAGTACGAACCAGTACTCCTGATATACCTGTATTCATGACATTCCTGACTTGTTCTTGCTCATTCCCGGAATCTGATAAATCATCTAATAAATCATAATGAGACAACTTGCATCGGGTCGGGGGAAATATGCGGCTATCAATATGTGTTCGTGTTTACAGTGGTATTAGGTATGTTGTGCAACTAAATTTCCGGTCTGACCTGTGGGCCTCCAGGGGACCGAGGGGAGAGCTGGCTCCCTCATTCCTGGTACCATCATGATAAGGGCATACATAAGACCCTCCTGAATCGCCTTGCGGCAGGTTCCGTCACCAAGCAACGGAACACCCTGGGCCGTGGTCCCGGGTATGTACGGGACCCACTGTAAACATAGTTCGTTGATACCCCCGCTGGTTTCCAATAACAACCTTGCTTTACTCGGATATGGATCTATGTGTGCTGGGACGCTAGTTCACATAGCTAGATATCAGGGTAAGACGAGTAATAATAATAATAATAATAAGAGACGTTAACTGTGGTTGTTGTATGCGCTTGGATTACGGTGACATGAGATGAAGGTATATAGATGAGGGTTTCCTTATTTGGATTATCCCCTCGAAGTACTGGTCTCATGGAGCTGTAGCCTAAGCTTATACAATGCCCTTACGTTTATAACATGCTATGCTCCTTTTACTTGCTGGATGATTATTCTTGATATTGTACCAACCCTCATGTTCATGTTTCTGTTGCCACTCGGCTGTTACCTGCTCTACTTGTTGGGAGGTCCTGACTCCCTTGAATTTGTATGTTCAGGTTCCGAACCTTGGATCGAGGTGGAGCCTTCTGTGGAGGACCAGGCTTTCCTTTCCGAGCAGGCCGATTAGTCTCGGTTGCTGTCATCCCAGACTTTCCTTTTGGCTCGCGGGACCTTTCTTCAGCTCGTGAGCATCCTTGTAATTATCTTGTAAATCGTACTTTTGAGTTTGGCTGTGATATATGATGCATGCGATATGTAAATATATGTCACATTCTGTGATAACCTTGTACCTTGTACTTCTTATGTTGGCATATAAAAGGACGCTACGCTTTGTCGTACTCTGATTCTTGTTTGTACTGATGCTTAGCGTATATACGTAGGGTATTTCTGACCTGCGTATGTACGTCGCAGTGACGTCCCCGTAGCCTTGGGATCGGGGCGTTACACAAGTCCCCACCCAAATTTGATGGGTTGAACTTTCCCATTTGGAAGGTCAAAATGAACCTATTCCTTAAGTCCCTAAGAGTTAGAGTTGTCAAGGCCATCACCAAGAATTTGTTGAACCTCACGGTGATGAGGATATATAGTCCGAAGCAACCGCTAAGGACTATGAGGCCAATACTAAAGTTCAATATGCACTTACACAAGCATTAAATGTTGGTGATCTTTCTCGTTTAATTAATTGCAAATCCGCTTATGAGGTTTGGAATGATCTTATCATTACTCATGAGGGGACGTCATAAGTCAAAAGATCTAAAGTTGACTTGCTTCGTTCTCAATATGAGAATTTTTATATGCTTAAAACTGAAAGTATCGATGAGATGCTTACTCAGTTCACGAAGATTACTAATAGATTATCTTCTTTAGGTAACACCATTGACAATGATCAATAGATTTGGAAGGTCATTAGAGCTCTTTTCAAACTTGGAAAGTCAAGGCTACAACCCTCAAGGAGTTCAATGATAGAAAGGAGATGGACTTCTCTGGCTTCATTGAAAATTTCATAACCCATGTGATGAAAATGAATGTAAGAGAAGAAAGGGAGACTCCAAAAAAGAAAGCAATAGTTCTCAAGGTTACTCCATCATCCCTTGATGAAGAAGAATCGTCGAAAGACAGTGATGAGGACTTTGCCATGCTCATTAGGAAAGTGGCAAGATGTTTTATAAAGAGGAAAGACAGAGCAACTTTCGAAAATAAAGACATCAAGGGAGATTCGAAAAGAAGAAGGAGGAGATGGGTCCTTGCTGTCATTGTAAGAAGATGGGCCATCTAATGGCGTATTGTCCCTCACTTCAAGCCACTACCTTCAAGAACGTGCATAAGAAGAAGAAAGTAATGGTAGCCACTTGGGATGATTCAGAAACAGATTCCAAAGAGAAAATTGATGCCGCACACGTTTGCTTCATGGCAAACGGAGAGGAAGCTTCCATAGTAAATTTCGAAACTTCTTTAGAATATAATGATTTAACTATAGATGAACTTGCATAATTTATTGAATAATTATAAAATAGATGTGAAATTTCTCTTGCACAAAATAAAAAATTGAAAAAAGAAAATGATTTTCTAAAGACTAAGCTAGAAATTGTTGTTAAAGAGAAGAATGACTTATTCATTTCTTCTGAGGAAACGAAAAAAGATTTTGATAAATGCAAACTTGTTTATAAGGGTAAAAGCCCTAATATTGTTTTTAACAAAAATGATTTTTTGGACCAAAGCATATTGATGTTTGGATGCCACCTTGAAAAAGTATGCATTTGACATTAACAAATTTGCTTGTATGTTTCCAAAGGGAAAAACCCGAAGGAAATATATACCTCATTCATCTCACACACACACCATGAAAAATATGCACAACATGCACATACACATCAACATAAGTATGCTTTCATGTAGTACAAAGTGTACACATGTGCATATTGCTGCCGCAAAGTTCATTTAGCTAAATTTTGTTATGCTAACTTCAACATGTTAAATAAAAATGTTTGGGTTCGAGAAAGTCTAACCCTATGGGACCCAAAAATATATGGATACTAAAGAACACACCAAACTTGATTGATGTAGGTGTGTCGTCCTCCTCCAACACATAGGGGGAGATGGTGTCTTGGTAGGGATGCATGGAAGCTCAAAGGATTAACCGTCACATTGCATCGCTATCAAGAGATACCTATTTTAGAGATTGCCCATGGTATAGTAACTTCTCCACTTGAAAGTTTTATTTCTAGCTAGATCTGTACATGCGTAGGATCAACTAGTTTTTCTTTTGTGGTAATACGCTTTAGTTGTGAATACATGCCTATTTTGTTTTTATAGCTTGCCTATATTTGAGCTAGTTTGTTAACATTGCTTTTGTTCTTTACTAGCCCATGATTTACTTGCCAAAGTGCAGAGCATTTTCCCATGCTCACTTGGTTGATAGATATCTTTACATATATGTGTATATAGATACATGTGTTTTATATATTTTGTCTATATATCTATCTTGTAATTAGGTATTGTATTTAAATTATATTTAAGTAATAAATTAATATACCAATTACGCACCTCAACTCTTATCTAGAGGAATGACGAGGAGAAGTTCAGAACCCGTTAAGGGTATTCGGCTTCAATATCTTGTTTTTAATAGCTTAATATATGATTTAATTGTTGAAAAATATATTGTTAATATAATAATAATGAAATAAAATAAAAATATTTTGATATCATGTTCATGTGTTTTTCACGCGTATAAGATTTTTGGTGTTATTTCTCTGCTATATGTATAAAAATATGCAAGTAAAAATAATTTTCAAAAGGCTTAAATTCTTACTTTTTAAACTGTTTTTAGGGTTGTCCCGGTCGACCGAGTTGACCTGAAATAAGTCCGGTCGACCAAAGTAACCTGATATATAAAAAAAATATTTTTGCCTAACGCTAATCGACCGATCGGTTGACCGAATGTAACCGAGTTGCTCTCGGTTAGACCCCGGTCGATCGGGCGGTCGACCGTGAGTCAGATCTGGCTGTTTTTTACCGGTTTTACAAACCTAAAAAAGCCCAAATCTCTTTCATTTTCTCCTCTCCACCGTTTCTTTCCTCTTCTCCACCCTGTTTCCTTTCCTTACATCTCTCCCAAACCCTTCCAAATCTCAAGTTAACCTTCAAATTGGTGGGATCTCTCCTCAAAACCTCAGATCTGTTTGATTTCAAGAGAATTTTTGGATTCTTCAAGGTATAATCTCTAATCTCTCAAACTCTTCTTGATTTCATAGTTTTTCTAGAAATTTTTCTATATTTCGTGCAAAATCCTTATTTATCATCTTCACCATGTCAAAAGGCCTAGATCTGAGAAGGGTAAACAACCCAAACTATCTTCTAACCCTTTTGTTTCTCAGAATGCTTCTCATAAATTTTCAGTGATTCATAATAAGCATATTTTTTCTGGTAGAACTGTTGTGCTCGCTGATTTTGAACCCTGAATCTAGCAAACATTTTGAACACAAGCTCCCTTGAATATCTCGTTATCATTAAGAAACCCATTTATCCTGAGCTTGTGCACAATTTTTACTTTAATCTAATTTTTCAAAATAATCATGTCAGATCTGAGGTTCTGGGCAAGGAAATTAACATTTCTCTAGATCGATTTACCCATCTGCTACACCTCTCCTGTGAGATTGTAGATATTTACAATGTTGATCTCTATGATTTTGAATATCTTGACGGTGAATATACCCACACAACATCTCTTTTGCTTCACGATGATGACAACCCCGCTTTAGTTAGGAATGAGAAGGTGAAGTATTATACACTCACCGTCCAAGCCCTAACCAAAATCGTGTTCTATAATCTCCTGCCAAAATCAGAAGAATATAGTCAAGCACGGGGTTCTGCTCCCCTCTTGATCTATTGCCTTCTGAAAGACATTAGAGTTAACATTCCCAAGCTCATCATCGATTACATGGCTTCTGAGCACCTCCTAATCTCAAACCAGTACTTGCCATTTGGGATGCTCATTACCCGCCTCCTCAAACAATTAAAATTTGATCTTTCTGCTAAACGGTCCATCGAACCGTCTGTTGATATCAATAGCACTCTCCTAAAGAGGATGCGTGTTAGGGAGCGTGCTCCTGCTCTTCGCCCCCTCCTATCATTCCTGTTGTTGTCCTTGGATCCTCTTCAGCCTCTTTTGATCCATATTCAGCGCTCTCTGCTCAGCTTCGGGAGTATGATCTGAAGAAGACAACAAATTTTCAAAGGATGGAGCACAGTGTTGACAATGACCTGTAGTACATCTGCGCTTCTATTCGCTATCTCGATACTTGTATCGACGAGACCTAAGTAGGAACGCTTTACCTGTTCCACTTTCAAGAGGTCACTCGCAGCCCTTTCCTACATTGGGTCCTCCATTTGACACTTGGGTACCTCTTTCAGTTCCTTCCAAGGCATCTGCTCCTCCTGAAGATCCCGACTTTCAGGAAGATTGACCCCTTTTATTGATGATAAAAAAGGGGAGAGGGATTTTATGAGTTATCTTGGGTGTTTTTATTTGACTTTTTTTATGTACTTTTTTTTTGTGGACATGTAGTATTTGGTGGACATGTGTTTTTACATTGCAGTACTTATTTTATGGTATGTAACTTGTTTTGAGGTTGGCATGAACCTCTGTATGGACAAATTTATTTTTTGATATTACTATTGTCCTTTGGAAGTTATGTATCTCTTTATTTCTGTGGATATATTTGATATATATCTTCTATATATGGTATGTGATATGTTTGTATTTTTATGTATCCTTTGTAAACCAACCATCTACTAGTTTTGGAGGTTGGGGGTTATTGTTTGGTTGGAGGAAACCGTTTGTGCATACACCATTGTAATTCTATATTCTTGGTATGCATAGATGGGTTGTATAGAGCTTGATTGATATATCTTATTCATTTGCTTTTATTGATGTATCTAACTTATATGTCACATTTTGATATATGCATGTGTTTAGGGGGAGCTTCGCTTGAAGTCTCTTCCCAAATTATTTGTGATAACTCTATGTGTTTTGTCATCATCAAAAAGGGAGATTGTTGGCCCAAAGGCCATTAGCCCTAGTTTTGATGATAAAAAACATATGTAGTTATATTTTAACAATTTTGTTTAATAAAGTTTCAGATTAACTATTTGTTGTATTTCGGCTCCATCACAAGACTCACACATTTGAAAGCCAAGAAGATGTAGATCTCAGAGCCTAAGCACATAGAAGAGCTCAATGATCAAGTATACTAGAGAAGACTATACCAAGATTTGTATTTTTACTTTTTGTATTTTAGATAGGATTTATAGTCGTTTGTTAAAACCAAGATGATATAGGTTGATAGCTTTTGGGATTGACACACACACACATATCATACTCCTATGTATTTTTAAAAGGAGTTCATAACTATTCTCTTTATCGTTTTTAAATTGAGTTTTGGAAAAACGAGTCTCGAAAAAATCGAGTTTTCAATTTAGAAAAGTGTTTTTTTACAAAATATGGTTCTAAAACTTTGTTTTGTATTGATCCATGATCACACACTAGTTCTACTAGTCCTTAGAATTTTATTTTGTGTTTAAAGATCAAAAGTTATTTTGTCGGAAAAAGATTGGTTTCAAAAAGATTTCTATATCTTGCCTTTGGCCCTTTGCCGGTCGACTGACCGATCGACCGTAGGCAGGGCAAAATTTCTCTGTCGGTCGACCGAGCGGTCAAATGACAAACACCAAAGTGCATTTGTGCACTTCGATTGATCGGGCGGTCGACCGACTGCAAGAGCTTTGCTCCCGGTCGACCGCCCTGGTCGACCGATAAAGAGTTTAGCTCTATGGTTGGGAACAATGGTTGACCGCTATCCCCAACGGTCGAAAATCCGACTGTTGTCGGTCGAGTGGCCGGTCGACCGACAGAAGAATTTTCTTCTGTATTTTTTCCAACGGCTATATTCTATTTTGTCTTTTTTTGGGTCTTTTTCCAACAACTTTTTTGAGTTTTCTACTCATGTTTTCATCCCTTATAAATAGTGGGACTGTAGAAAGACCCACTAACAAGATTTCTAAAATTTAGATTAAGTTTTTACAAGTTTGCATCAAGATTTAGCTTTTTCTTAAAAGATTTTCTTTTGAGCCAAAATTTCATATTCTTGATTTTTAGCTTGAGCCTTCCCTCTACATCTTTACAAGATATTTTCACTACACAATCCTAAAGAGTTTTCCCTCCTCATTTTGGTTATAAGATTGTGCTTGTGAGCCTTTTGTGATCAAGTGAAGATCGTCAATTTTCTTCTATTGTGAAGTTGTAGATGTTGCGGCCTCAAGTGAGCTAGTGAGCTCCGTATTGGTGTTGCGGCACAGCGAGAGAGGACTTGTGAGTCCATTGAGTTCTAATGAGAACGTATAACGGTTGACGATCTAGTGAGATCGGTTATAGTGAAAATCCTTAGTAGTGTTGAAGGCGGGGACGTAGAGCAGTGACTCGAATCTCGGAACATATCATCATGTTTGCGATTGCTTAGTCTTTCTCTCTTCACTCTACTCTTTCTTTATTTACTTGCACACTTATATTGTTTACTTATTTGTAAGTATTTCCTGTGTTGTGATTGGTACTTGCTAGGTTGCTAGCAAGTAAATGTTATTCCGCATTATTTGCCATTTAGATTAGCCATCACCTATTCACCCCCTCTAGGTGATTTACAATGAAAACCTCTGCATCTGCTAATGCTTCTCTTAAAGCATCCCTTGTAGGCTTGTAAAGTCTTGGAGCTCATAGAGAGTGATTCGAGCAGGGATGTTGGCTAATTAAGCCAAGACATCATAACGGAAAAGAGTTGAAGGTCCTACTCTATTTTTCTGAAGAGCTTTAACATATCGAAGCTCTACGTTTTCATGGATGGCTTCGTGGACTGCTCGTTTGTTTCCTCAGCTGGCTGTGGGGAGTTTACCATCGGCTCGCCGTACTATTTCAGATACTGCTTTTGAGATTGAGTCTTTAATGTAGGAGGTGTGCCTGTGTTAGCAGCAAAGGCGGATTCCTGATCTCTTGAACTAGTAAGGGAGGCAATATCTTCCTCAGTTTCTCTTGTAGAGATACTCACCACATTGCTGGAGGATGCTTTTGCCTTGTCGTTGGACTTCCTATTTGTGACAGTCGTCCATTGTTGGCTTTGAATAATGTCAGGGTGGGCCCACATTGTTTTCCTTCGAGAAGTAGGCATTAGAATGAGGCCTTTCTCCTTCTGGTTGTGAGGATTAGTATTGATCACTCTTAGTTTTCCTTTCGGGATAAGAACTACTCTGGTTGGCATTAGCGGGAGGTTCCATCCGAATTGAATAGGTGATGAGGCTGTCATGTTGACCGTCACCTTCTTCTGTTCTGGACAGAGCTTTAATACTTCCGCATCTATCAGAGCCTGAAGCACATCTTTAAAGATATAGCAATTCTTGGTAGGGTACCCTAGCATCCGATAATATAAAGTATCTGGAATCATCAGTCTTTCCTACCTCTTCAGGATATCTGATCTCTGGCAATTTGAATCTGTTACTCTTTTGGAGTAACTTGAACAAAGAGACCACATGCTCATTTTTAAAGTAGTACAGTTATTAGCGCGTGCTTGGCCGGAGCCATTCCTTCTCTGACTAACTGGGTCTTTGAAGGTGACTGGACTTCCGTCGCTAGAGTATATCTTCTTCTCAGTTGAGAAGACGACTCTGGGGCATGTCGCATTGGCTTGTCGTGTCCTAATTTTTTGTCTTTTTCTTCAGTCCTAACCCTGTCGACAATTTATTCCGCCTGTTCACCTTGTAGCACCAACTGCTTTCAAGTGCGACATTATGCTACTCCCATTTGAGCGAGTAGGAAAGTTTGTAGATTATGACGGCACGTCTCAACTAGTGTAAACTGGGTCATGCCACTGGGACAAGGGAGTGCCATGCTTTGAAATCTCTCGACGAATTTTTTGATGGACTCTCCTCTCTTTTGCTTAGCTGCAAGGAGAGTTGCACTGAGATTTATGTATCGTCTTCAAAGAAACGAGCCAGAAACAACTTCTCGAGGTCGGCCCATGTCTTAATCAAGTCGGTCCATGTCTTAATCGAGCTAGAGATGGAGAGAAAAAATTACAGCGGAATGATTCTGATTACAAAAGAGGGAAGAAGACTCAATTCTCCCCTTTATTTAAGGTTGGGTTCTTTGAGTGGCGATGGAGAATGATTCTTGTTCTCCATTGATCTGCTGACTATCTAGCTTCTCTTCAAGATGCTCTTGAAGATTAATCAGAGTGAAACTCTGTTTTTGACACACCTGGTGTTTAGAGTCCACTGATCACTAATTTTCTCAAAGAAAGTAAGAAACTTTTACTTTGAGAATTCTCAGCTTTCAATCTCAGATGAAGCCTTTTCCCTTTTAAAAGTTCTCTCCCTTTTTGTAGCTCCTCAGGCTATTTATTGGGGGTCATAGGGGTATTATTGTTCCCTAAAATCCCGCCATAATGGGATTAACCCCCCATTACATGGGAGAGTTAATTGACCCAGTAATGGGGGTTGTTATAATAGAAATATGGGTCTCGCTATGGACGCGAACCTCGCGTTGCTTGTTGTAGACGCGGGCATCTCAGAACGCGGAGTTGCTCAGACTCGTTGAAGTGAGACACAGGATTTTTCAAACCCGCGTCTGAAGTGGAGCACCAAGTTGCTCAGACTTGTGCTTGAAATGGGATGCGGAGTTACTTAGACTTGCGTTGGATGGGATGTAGAGTTGCTCAAACTCGCATTGAAGGCGAGTTAATTCAGGCCCGCGTTTGAAGTCTTCATGCTTCTCTGGACGCGAGGTCCGCGTTTTAGTCGAAACGCGATCTTCGCGTTGAAATGAGGCTCGCGTCTTGTGCCTTGTCCTTAGTGATTTTTGGACAACATGTTGTGCTCGGAGACAACAACCCTTAGAGGATCCAACCAGATCTCAATCTCAGAACAATGAAATCAAAACAAGAAGAACAGCCAATCGCAAACAATAGATCTAACGAGGTTCGGCCAACGTGCCTACGTCCTCGGGGCAATCCACGGAGAGAGATTTCAATTAGGAAGATGATTACAATGGCTCTTAGCCTCTCTCAATACAAGAGAGCTCTTAGCCTTCTAATTTCGCAGGTTCTTCTACAAGATTACAACCCTAGAAAACACTAGCAGCCCTTAAATACAACAGGTTTCCGAACTGCAGATTTCAGCCCAAAACCCGACTGTCGGTCGACCGAGACGGTCGACCGACCCTTCTACCGGTCGACCGGTCCGGTCGACCGATTCCAACAGAGAGTTGGGCCCTTTACAGTCAGTCATTTCGGTCGACCGGGCGGTCGACCGCTCTCTGACACTGTGCACGTCGTGCACGTCCGGTCGACCGGCCCGGTCGACCGGAGAACCTGTTTTGCTGTTGCTGCTTGTTTTCTGCTGCTGTTTTCCTTCGTCTTCGTCGTCGACTTCCTCGGCGATTACTCGACGACCCCTCGACGACCCCTCGACGATCCTAATCAACTTCCCCATCAATAAACTCTCTCTTTCCAACAATTCTCCACCTCGGCGAAGATTCCAAAATCTGAGCCGACATCCAACGAACCCCAGTCTATCACCTGGCGAAATCGACACACGATCTCGGCGAAATCGACACACGATCTCGGCTTGCGCGCACCGGTCGAAATCGACACACGATCTCGGCGAAATCGACACACGATCTCGGCTTGGAATCTTTGGCTCATCTATTCCTGAAAACATCACACATGCCTTCCCTGCACTTCACCTTAGGAGAATTTCCATACCTGCCGATCACCATACTGTGGCTTCTACTCCGCAACTTCATGACCTCATGAAGACTTCCTTATGAGCCAACACTGACTCTCCACTGACTTGCTCTATCTAGTCTACCTGTCTTCCACTGACGGTCCAACCAAGTCTGCGTAGAGCCAACCAAACATCATCGGCTTCAACTGGATGCACACCCCTCCTTATGCAAGCTCAACATCTCCTCTCCGGAAGATAAAACTGTTCTTCGAGATCACAACCACTTCACCTCTATGTGAAGACCAACTGGCCACACCACTTCACCGCTACATGAAGTCTCTTCACCTTTACATGAAGTCTCTCCAACTCTACGTGAAGCTCCATTGACCACACTTCTTCACCTCTATGTGAAGCTCCAAACAACTTCTCGAGAACTCATACATAGCTTCATAAGAGTTGCATCACCAATGGCTGCGCCTTTACGGCTGCCTACGTACCTTTGCCCAAAAGGATCAAGCCAACCGTAGTTCATTAAGATGAGCTTCATCAAGCTCGAATAATAGTACCTGTATCTGCAGCAGTGAACCTGTCAGACTGAGTCATATGAATCTCTTCCCGACCATCATGGAGAGCAACGGCCTTCAACTTGAGCTTGTCACGTTCACAAGCTTGAGATTCATCCTTCTTTAACCACGAATGTGGTCTCCCCTTGGTTCCAATGGCTGCACTCAACTTGACATCTTCAGCAATGTCTTCAACCTGTTCAGCATCTCCCTTGGTATCTTGAACTCCTCCCGGTGTCACCTCCGATGAAGTCTCCTCTGATGCCGAACTACCTGAAGATGATGGAGTAGCATCAACCTCCACCCGCTGCGATCCTCCCTTGGTCTTCGTCCTCTCCACCTGCTGAGAGACGATGGACTTCAACCCTGAAGCCTCTCCAAATGTGACATTCCTGCTCATCACGATCCTTTTGTCCTTGGGATCCC
This sequence comes from Agave tequilana, assembly GCA_038442645.1. NCBI lineage: Eukaryota > Viridiplantae > Streptophyta > Magnoliopsida > Asparagales > Asparagaceae > Agave > Agave tequilana. The sequence goes on along the minus strand of JAVJIF010030718.1, from coordinate 123,625 downwards.
ACAACCTGTAGCTGTTCTCCTTGATGCCCAAATAGACAAACCTCCTTGCTTGCGGATTCACCTTGCCATTCTTGGCACTGAAGTAAGCCGGACTTCCAAATTCCCGCAGCACACCGTGATCTTGAGCTTTTCCCGACCAATGTTCCAATGGAGCTTTACCTCCTATCGCAGTCGTTTGATTCTTGAGATGGCTAGCATACTCAATCGCCTCAGTCCAAAGTGACTTGTCCAATCCTGCATTGGACAATAACTTCCGAACCTCCTCCAGCAAGGAACGGACCAGATCCTTAGCCAACTCATCTGTACCTGTTGAGAAGTGTGTAGCAATTCCTGTGTTCTGGCCAAACTGTAGGAATTGGTCAATGTCTATTCCAACATTACCAATGTAGAGCTCCTTTATCCTCCTACCTATCTGCCTCTCCATTCTTCCGCTCCACTTCCTCAACACATCTAGGGCTTCAACCCTTTGTCTCATCGGATATATCCAAACCTGCCTAGATGAACAATCAATTACCGAGACAAAGTACCTGTGACCTCCAAGCGATGCCGTCTTAGCAGGTCCCCATACACTCACGTGAACACAATCAAGAAGACCTTCATTGTGGTGAGTATTGGTGCTGAATCTCACCGTCTTCTTGTCCAGAACGCTGTGTCCACCTTCCAACTTGCAGGTAGCAGCACCTTCCATGGATTCCTTCTTTGCAGGAGCTTGCAAAGACCTTCCATCTTCTTGTCCGACCTTTCCCTGCCAGTCCTCTGAGCCAACATCATCTGAAGAACTTGAAGTCTCCACCTGATCTGTAATCGTACTACCCTTCAAGTAGTAGAGATTGCCTCGGCGGACGCCCTTCATTACCACCATCGAGCCCTTGATCATCCTGAGATCGCCATCTCGAACAGATATCACCATGCCCGATGCTTCCAAAATTCCCACGGAGATTAGATTTCTCTTCAACTGAGGTACATACCTCACTCCTTTCAGCTCCCTTTCCATCCCATCAAACATTCTGATTCGGATTGTACCTACACCCTCCACGCTACATGGGTGATCGTCGCCCATAACGACCGAACACCCCTCCAGCTGCTCAAAGTTGGAAAACCAGCCCCGATTAGGGCATGCATGGTATGTTGTACCTGTATCCAGAATCCACTCATCTTTCCATGAGTTACCAATAATGGGAGAACTTACTGAAAATGAGAAACCTGACGAGTCTGAATCTGCTCCATCTGCCTGTGACCTGCTCCTCTGAGTATTCGTCACTTTTGCAAGATTTGTTTCAGCCTTCGACTCCTTCTTCTTCCCCTTGAACTTTGGACAGTCCACTTTCCAGTGCCCTATCTCTCGGCAGAGAATGCACTGATCCTTCCTCAGATCCCTATAGCCCAACCTGGACTTCGATCTTCCTATCACCTCCTTTCCCTTCCGCGATGAACTTCTGCTTCTTACTTCCAGTGCCTCCGCCACTGAGCTTGACTGTGAAGGATGCCTCTCATTCTTCCTTGTCTCATAGCTCATCAATGCAGACGACACATCATCATACACCAAGGTCTGCCTTCCGTTGATAAACGTCATCGTGAATGTCTCATACTCCTCCGGTGGGAGTGAGTTCAGGAGAATGACCGCTTTGTCTTCCTCTTCTACCACGACATCCACATTTATCAGATCTGTAAGAAGCTTTGTGAATCGGTTGATGTGCTCGTTTACTGTGCTTCCCCTCTGCATCCTGAACTGATACAGCTTACTCTTAAGCTGCAACCTAGACTCCACGCTCTTAGTCAGGTATTTCTTAGCAAGAGTGTCCCACAGCTTCTTTGCCGACGTCTCATGTTGTGCAAGATATTTGATGTCTTGCGACAAGCATGAACGTATCAAGCCACATGCCGATCTGTTCATCTTCGCCCACTCTTCATCAGTGGTAGTTGCCTTCTTCTTCTCCAATAGGAGCGTGTCCTCGAGGTTCTGTGCATTCAATGCATCCATGACCTCACACCTCCACATCCCGAAATTATTAGTTCCATTGAACTTAACAACTTCAATCCTGGAGTGATTCATTGTTTTCACAGACTTAGTTTCCTCTGCCATTGAGATTCTTTCCTTGACCCTCTAAGTATGCGGAAGATCAAATACTTGCAAAATAGATCTATTTCTGAGATAAAAAAGTGATTTTTACCTCTACCTTGAAACCCTAGCTTGAGTTTCTCACCAGATCTATTCCACCCCTGATTCAACGAGCCCTCCCTGCGTCCACCTGAGATCGACACACGATCTCTTTGAACACCAATGCCTCTGACCTGAGATCGACACACGATCTCCACCTGATCAGATCTGGAGCCCTTCGAATCTTCAGAATATCCCAAGCGTAACCTGAACGCTCTGATACCACTTGTTGTGCTCGGAGACAACAACCCTTAGAGGATCCAACCAGATCTCAATCTCAGAACAATGAAATCAAAACAAGAAGAACAGCCAATCGCAAACAATAGATCTAACGAGGTTCGGCCAACGTGCCTACGTCCTCGGGGCAATCCACGGAGAGAGATTTCAATTAGGAAGATGATTACAATGGCTCTTAGCCTCTCTCAATACAAGAGAGCTCTTAGCCTTCTAATTTCGCAGGTTCTTCTACAAGATTACAACCCTAGAAAACACTAGCAGCCCTTAAATACAACAGGTTTCCGAACTGCAGATTTCAGCCCAAAACCCGACTGTCGGTCGATCGAGACGGTCGACCGACCCTTCTACCGGTCGACCGGTCCGGTCGACCGATTCCAACAGAGAGTTGGGCCCTTTACAGTCAGTCATTTCGGTCGACCGGGCGGTCGACCGCTCTCTGACACTGTGCACGTCGTGCACGTCCGGTCGACCGGCCCGGTCGACCGGAGAACCTGTTTTGCTGTTGCTGCTTGTTTTCTGCTGCTGTTTTCCTTCGTCTTCGTCGTCGACTTCCTCGGCGATTACTCGACGACCCCTCGACGACCCCTCGACGATCCTAATCAACTTCCCCATCAATAAACTCTCTCTTTCCAACACAACATACTATGGCAATCAGAGAGTACTGCTGAGATGAGTTGCTCGCAGTGACATCGAGAGGAGATTTGATGGACACTCCTCTTCCTTATTTGGTAGTCTCTCAGGTTCATTGAGGAAACGTCTGAGGAACTAGCCTCGAACCCTTGGGGGTGAGGGCTTCTTGGCTTTATATATCTTGAAAACATGCCATTCTGAATGTGGGTCTCGTGTTTCTTTATTGAAACGCGGGCCTCGCGTTGTGTTGAAACGTGGACATCGAGTTTAGAGTTAAAAATGCGGGAGTCACACTCTGAGGCAGGTAGAACGCGAGTCTCGCATTTTAAAGTAGAAACACGAGCTTCCAGCGATGGCTAAGTTTGCCTCAGAATGCGAGTCTCACGTTTAGGATCAGAGACGCGGATCTCGTGTTCTGAGGCTGGCAGAACGCGGGTATCGCATTTTAGAGTAGGCAAAATGTGGATCTCACATTGCCTAAGAGGGTCGCGAGTGTGAACCTCATGTCTCGAATCTGTAAACAGATGACTTCTGTAGAATCTTCGATTTGTTGTCGATGTGTGCGACACCTTCGTCGACGTTCTGTATTCCGGTTAAGTCACAGTGGTTGTTGAGAACCACTGACAACCTGAAATTGCAGAGTTTGGAGAGGAGAAGGACGACGGAATTGATCTTCATCATCACTTTGATCATGCGCTGACGCCCTGGCCCTACAGGTCTCTTGAGAGACATTGATGTGGGTTGCATGGGCTGCACAAGAGATTTTCAGAACCTCTTCAGAAGTGGCATCGCTTGCGTTTTGAGCAGAGATTCGGGCCACTTTAGGAGTAATCTCCGAAGAGATTTGAGAGCGAGTCTCAGAAGAGACTTTGCAGTATTGCCGGATTGCCTTGGGACTGGCGGAGCCTGAGGAAAGAAATTTCTCGAACTTTTCTTGATCGAATTCAATGACAATAGATTCCACCGTCTTGCTAAGAAGCTAGGCATCAGCTTGCGCTACGGCGTTCTCGTCGGCAGAGAAAGTAGTCCCACATTACGTGGGGATCTAATTGACCCAGTAATGCAGACCAGTTATAACAGAACACAAATCTCACATTTAGAGTCCACTGATTACTACTTTTCTCTCTCTCTCTCCCCCCAAAAGTAAGAAGAAAATAAGAAGTTTTTAGCTTGACAATTCTCAGCTCTCAATTCTTCAAAGTCTTCTTTTTTTCCTTCTCTGGCCCTCATTTTATAGCTTCTCAGGCTATTTGTAGGAAGTCATGGGGGTATTATTGTTCCCTAAAATTCACTCCCACATTACGGGGATCACTCCCACATTACGGGGGAGCTAATTGACCCAGTAATGCAAATCAGTTGTAGCAAAACGTGGGTCTCACACTGGACACGAACTTTGCGTTGCTTGTTGTAGATACAGGCGCGGAGTTGCTCAGACCTGCGTTTGAAGCGTGGCGCGGAGTTGCTCAGACCCGCGTGAGACGCGTGGCGCGGAGTTGTTTAGACCCGCGTGAGACGCGTGGCGCGGAGTTGTTTAGACCCGCGTCTGAAGTCTTTGTTTTTCCTTTGGACGCGAGGTCCACGTTTTAGTTGAAACGCGACTTTGCGTTGAAGTGAGGCTCACGTCTGATGGCTTATCCTTAGTAATTTAGACACTTTACACCTTATATTTGATAATATTGCATATTTTTGATTGTCAAGTTTGCTTATTAATTGCTTACTATTGCTATTTAGCGTGTTTATTACAAATGAATTTTTTAATTCCGCATAATTGATTAGCATCACCTGTCACCCCTCTAGGTGATTCTCATTCTTCGATGATGCCTCTGTCTTCCTCAAGAATCTTCTTAGTAGTTTCGAGATTGAGCTCCATAGTCTGCCATCTTACAATGTCTCGTCCAAGGAGGCTGAGGCTCCATTTTGCTTCAATGATCTATCATTGTGTGAGGTAACACGAGTCATTTGTCATAAACCCTAGTCTCTCACCTGTTGATTTTGTGGCTGCAGCCACCATGTACCCAAAGTCTATAAGTAAGCATCATGTGTTCGGCCTAAGCTTCCTGTGGAGTGTTCTCGCTCGAATCTAAGAGTTAGAATCTCCAAGTAATCTTTTACAAAAGAAAATGTTATGCGGCAACTGGAAACTATCAATACTGTGCACTTTTAGGTTCCTAGAAAGAACCCACGTGTTGAAAAATTTACTCCCATTAGTTCGGATCATCAAATTTTTAAGTCTCACCTCGTCAAATTTGACAATAATTCCTTTTTATTATTTTGGGCGGTGCCCTAATTTATGGCCAAGCCATAGACCAATTTAGGGCAAGGACAGACGAAGGGGGGCTTGTTGGGGCATGTGCCTCTCTAACCTTGAAAGAAATTTCTACTGCCCTATTTTGTAGAATGAAAATGGTTGGAGTTTTCCTTTTTGCCCCCTTATTCAGCATATGTAATAAACTATGGATTGAATTTGATTTGTCTATGCTTACTTCTTAGGGTTTGTTTTGTATATCAATCCCTTAAATCATTTCTATTTAGAAATGGGTTTTTTCTTTTATATACCCCCCATATCTTCCCTATTTCTAAAATTGCCTCTCAAAACTTCACATTTCTAAAATTAACCCCTAAATTCTTAAATTTGACAAAAAAATAACCTTGCTATTAAATTTTTAACAGTTTTTAAAGTAAATTACTAATTTATCTCACTCTTCTCTGACTCTCTCCCTCCAGCCGCCTCTCTCTCCCCTCTCCCGCCTCCTCTCCTGCCACCCGTTGATGTCGACGGAGCCCGAAGAACCCCTGCCATTGATGTCAACGGACCTCGTGCGCCACATCAGACCATCCTCATATTCATGAGCGTGAAGTGAAGCCCTCTGCCATTATTTTATTTTAAGTCAGAGGATGGTTGATGCTACACGTACGTGAAACACTAGCCAGCAGTAACCATGGCGCAATGCCTTGTGTGCCATTGTCCGTGCGAACCCCTTCATGTATCTCATGAGGCATGTGATATGCCTTAATGGGTCAGAGACATTTAGGGTGGGGGTTGTAAAAAAATCTAACCTGGCCCCCTATAATTGTTTATTCTTTGATAAGCAAATAGTAATCACATCTCTTTGTGTGTGTTCGCGCGCATGCGCGCGTAACCAGCAACTCTCATCCTCCCTCTGTCATGAGTGCAACCAACAAGTGTCATTTTTTGCTAAAATTTCAAATTCAAATCCAAATTCGGTCCTCTCATGTCTCTCGGTCTGCAACCAAGAACTCTTGATGAGCAATGAAAAGAAGCGAGTCAGCGGCAGCGAACGACGGAGAGTGTTTGTCGAAAAAATTAAGGTCTCGACCGTTGAGTCTTTTGACGTCTCTCTCATTTCCCGACAGTTTAGAACAAGAAGAAATTGACAATATTCAAACATTAGACTAAAATAGACTTTTATCTAGTAAAATTTGAATAATATATAAATTATACGAGTTTTGGAATGAAGCCTGAACAATAAAATAGTTCAAAATTTTCAAGTTTGAGACACTTTTCTTTATCTTAGTCTCTTAGGAAATAAAAAAATTACTATTATTAAATATTATTTACAATTTTGATTATTGAATTCACTTTGTGTTCTCCCGAGTTGAAAATCCTGGTTACGTTGTATTGCTTCTCTTTGGTAAAAGAGATACACCTTGGAACGTGGACCTTCTCATTTGTGTTAACATTAGAGGACGGTCCAAGTTGATAATCTTAACTGTTCGTTATCCTAATGAATGGTTGTGATTCACACTCATGCCTCCTGTGAATTGCACTCACATCTACTTTCTCACAAGAAAAATCACAACCATCCACAAAATAATACACGATTAAGATTGTCGACTTGGACCGTCCTCTTCCTTTAGCACAAAACTCTACACCTTGATAGCTTCTGTTTATTTTTTAAAAAATGTTTAGTAAATTTTATAAAAGTGTTAGTAAATTTTAGAAGAAACATGTTCAGTTAATGCGTGATAAAATACAAAAATTGAGATATTTCTAAATGTAGAAGATATATTGAAACTTAAACAACTTAAATGCATAAATACACTTTGCAAGCAAGAGAGGGAAAAGTTAATTAATAAGATGCCTATACTATTAGATTTGTTTTTCTTATAATGAACATCTTTGGATTGATTAAAGAAAAACGTTAAGACATGTACTGGGTCAAGCTGCATGCAATAGATCTATAAAAATAGAAAGGAGATGAGAAATTGGTAAATAGACAGAAACTATTATCTCTATGTAATCTAAAAAGTGGACTCTCATTTAGTAAATTTGAGGGTATTTTAAAATTAAGCAAAGTTCTTTTAGTCGCACATTGGATAAGAAAAAAACTCTTTAGTGTTTATATATGGAGTCTCTTTCATGATGGGTTGTGTGGGCTAAAAACTAGGGGGTGCTCACGCGCACACAAGCCCATTGAGGCCTAGTGAAGAAAATTGGGTTACCGGATCTAGAAAACCTTAATGCGCATATGCGCCCACATCGCACGCGCAGGAGGGTGCAAATTCGTGTTTCAGAGCCTCGCGGGTGTGCCCGAATAGGCTAAGTTTTACCAATTTTATTTTTAGATTTAAAATTAAAATAAAATCTTTTCAAATCCTGCCATAATATTTGGGTCAGTTGAGATTCGTATCTTTCCATGTCCTGTCACTTCAGCTCTCTGCCCAAGTTCTGCAGTGACACTTTTCAAGGCAATTTTGTTTCTCTACACAAGGAAAGATTTCTTCCTCTGTCTAAGGATTGTTCCTCTGCCCAAGGATTTTCTAATGATGTAAAACTCTTTTTATAAAGGATCTATTCCCTACTCTCAAAAACAGAACTCAACCATCTTCTTCCTCTCTGAAATTTCTTAAACTCTTCAATTCTTCCCTGCAACTCTAGAGGAAACAAAACCGAGCTATTCGAGGGCCTGTGCATTGCGAGTGCATGCTTGCAGGGCCAGCGATCGTTGAATCCTGGAGGGTAGGCCGCCATCAACCTGCTGCACCGAGATAATCTCTCAGAGGGGCACGATCTACTCTTAAGGACAGTACTCCGCACGCCTCGAGTAAAATAGAGAAGTTCCTTCCTTCTTAAAAGTTTAATTTAAATAACTTAGCAGTGTTTCGTACATTATTTTTTCCAACATATATTACCACACATTCCACTAACACTCGTAATTAATTCAAATTTTATGTACATTTTCCAAGTCCCAACTCTTCTCTTTCCCTCCCTTGATATTTCTTGCACATCTAAAACAACTCTTATTTTCTCAATATAATCTAATTCTTATTACAGTTTTTTCCAAATTAAAATATCTCAAATGCTATAAGTTTGGTTCATCTAATCATTATTTTTTAACCAAGAACATGACCTGCATTCTCCAGAGCAAAATATTTAAGTAACACTAGTAGAATACTACTAATTCATATAATGTATATAACATTGACATCTTTTAAGATAGGGAAGTGTGAAACGGAGTCTATTACATACAATTCAATCAAATTACATGTTGCATGCGCGATGCAACAACCAGCAAGGAACCCAATAGATGCAACAGAGAAGTATCATATGATAACAAGAATAAGAAACAAGAGAGAAAACAAACACAATATTTAACGAGGTTTGACAATTTGGCTACGTCCTCGGGGCAAGGGAGAGAGATTTTATTGATTTAATAACCAATACAGTTTGTACATTGCATACAATTTAAGAGGGCTCTGCCCTTTATTTATAGCTAAAGAGTCCCAGGAATTTAAAAAACCCCAATTGGTTTCGTCTCCAATTCAGAAACAAAATTCAAATCCTTAAAGGAAAGACAGATATACCTGTCGGTCGACCGGGCAGTCGACCGACCCAAGTACCCGGTCGACCGGTCGGTCGATCGTATTCAACCGAGAGTCTCATCATGTCAGTCGGTCGATCGTTCTGCTGCTACGGTCGACCGAGCGGTCGACCGAGCTATCCTGTGCACTATCCTATACACGTTTGTGCACACCGGTCAACCGAGAGGTCGACCGAGCTATCCTGTGCACTATCCTATGCACGTTTGTACACACCGGTCGATCGGCCCCTGCTTTGTGCACATCGGTCGACCGGGCAGTCGACCGGCTCTGCTGCTGGTCTTGATATTAACTCTGTCTCTATTTACACGCGGTTCTCGCTCCTTTTGGCTTCTGATCTCCTCTGATCTCCTCCATATAATATTTCTCTCCCTACAATTCTCCACCTCCGTGAAGATTTCTCAAATCTGAGCCGATCTCATCATAGTACCTGTCGACTCGTAAGTGGCTGCACCAATGTGGCTACCTACGTACCCTGCTCAAGGGATCAAACCATCCGTAGTTCATCCAAACGAACTCCAACGAGCTCATGCAATTGAAAGGATATGGAGAAACTCTTTACAATATGTAAACTTTACTCCTGACACCACCTTAGTAAGCATATCTGTGAGATTCTCTTTTGTGTGAATCTTTAGTAACTCGATATCACCTTCATCAAGAATCTCCTGAACAAAGTGGATTCTGACATCTTTGTGCTTATGCCTGGTTCTTTGCCAAATAGATAGCATTTATACTATCATAATTGATCTTCAATAGATCATGTTCAATCCCCAAGTCATCGAGCAACCCTTGAAGCCATATTGCCTCTTTCATAGCTCTGTCATGGCCATATACTCGGCCTCTGTAGTAGACAATGCAACGGTAGACTGTAGAATAGAGCGCCAACTCACCGGTGCCTGGGATAATGTAAACATATATCCCGTTGTAGACCGGTGTTTGTCAAGGTCTCCTGCATAGTTGGAGTCAACATATCCGATGCACTCCTGCTTACCTGTGGAATCCCTCTCGAATACCAATCCAACATCTATGGTACCCTTAATGTACCGTAGAACCCACTTTACTGTCTCCCAATGACCCTTTCCAAGATCATGCACGTATCTACTAATCATTGAGACAGCTTGCGACAAGTCTGATCTTGTGCACACCATTGCATACATCAAACTACCAACTGCGCTGGCATATGGCACGCGAGTCATGTACTCACGTTCTTCAACAATAGTTAGAGACATAATGACTTTTAACTTGAAATGAGGAGCCAGTGGTGTACGCACTGATTTCGTATCATTGTCAATGTTGAACCTCTGAAGTACCTTTTGGAAATACTCCTTTTATGTCGAGCTCACCTTGCCACTCCTTCGGTCTCGCTCAATCTCCATGCCTAGCACCTTCTTTGCTTCACCAAGATCCTTCATCTCGAACTTAGAAGATAAGTCTTTCTTCAATTTATCAATTACGGATCTGCTTTTAAAAGCGATAAGCATATCATCTACATATAACAGTAGATAGATGTACTCTCCTCAGGTAGCTTGTTGTAATACACATATGGGTCATAATGGCTGCGTGTGTACCTTTCTCTTTGATGAAGCTGTCGAAACGCATATACCACTGTCTAGGTGATTATTTTAATCTATACAGTGATTTCTTCAGCTTGCATACCATATTTTCTTTGCCTGCAGTTTTGTACCCCATCGGCTGAGTCATATAGATCTCCTCATCAAGATCGCGATGGAGAAAAGCGGTCTTCACATCGAGCTGGTCAAGATCCAACTCATCCTGTGCTACCAGCGCCAGTAAAATTCAAATTGACAAGTACTTTACAACAGGGGAGAACACCTCATTGTAATCAATGCCTTCTTGTTGTGCGTAGCCTTTTGCTACCAACCTGGCTTTGTAGCGTACATTATCTTCTTTGAGAGATCCCTGTTTCTTTGCATATACCCACTTACAACCAATTGCCTTCTTTCCTTTGGGCAACTCTGTCAGTTCCCAAGTGTCGTTCTTGTGTAGAGAAATCATCTCTTCTTCCATGGCATCCTTCCACATCTTCGATTCTAAACTGATTTCAGCTTCTCTATATGTAGACAGGATTGCCTCTTCAACGGCTGAGAGAGCATAGACTACAACTATATCTGTAGTGAGCCAACTTGGTTTGCGTGAATTTCTTCTGGGTCTTCCAACTGCAATGGATTCATGGACATCACCTATGACCTGTCCTTGATTCTCATCATCATCAACATTCTGCTCGGCTACATGATCACTACCCTGTGTCACCTTGGGTATGATCTCCAAAGATACTGACCTTTCTAGAGATGGTGGAGTAGCATCACTTTCCACCTGCTGCAATACTTTTTTGATCCTTTCAATCTCCACCTGCTGAAAGATTATAGACTTCAACATTGAAGCCTCATCGAATGTGACATCTCTGCTGAGAACAAATTTTCTATCCGTAGGATCCCAAATCTTGTAGCCTTTTATTCCTCTCTTGAATCCTACGAACACTCCTTTCTTCGTTCTTGGGTCTAACTTGTCTTTCTTAACATGGAATAGGCTGGACACCCAAATACCCTTAGCAAATCATAGTCCTGAGCAGCTTTCCCTGACCAAACTTCCAGCGGAGTTTTTCCTCCTATCACGGACGAAGGCAACCTGTTGACGAGATAGCAGGCATACGCCAAAGACTCAGCCTAAAAGTTCTTTGGTAATCCGACATTGGATAACATATAACTGATCTTCTCTAGCAAAGTCCTGTTCATCATTTCTGCTACCCCGTTTTGTTGTGGTGTTTCCCTTACTGTGAAGTGTCTGTCTATGCCCTCACATGACATAGCTTTAGGAAAGGATCAGATTTATACTCACCTCCGTTATCTGACCGGAGGACCTTGATTTTCCTTCCGTACTTTTCTCCAAATTCTTTTTTCACTCCACAAATAATTTTAGGACTTCCCCTTTGTGCTTCATGGTATATACCCAACATCGCCTAGAATAATCATCAATGAAAGTTACAAAGTATTGGTTACCTCTCATAGATACAGTCTTGGTAGGTCCCGAAATGCCAGTGTGAATATAATTCAGAATCCCCTCGATGCAGTGAGTCGCTGTGCCGAATTCCACCTTGGTCTTCTTTTCAATGACACAATGTTCACAGAAATCCAGTTTGTAGGTTCTGGCACCTTTCAATAGTCCTTATTTTGCAAGAGCTTGCAAAGATTTTTCACCTGTGTATCTGAACCTCATATGCCATAACCTAGTTGAGTTATTATCTGAATCAGTAGAGGTTGCCACCTGTCCTATAACAGTACTACCCTTCAAGTAGTAGAGATTATTCTGGCGGACGCCCTTCAAAACCACCATTGAGCCTTTGGTCATTTTGAGAACTCCATCCTTTATTGATACCTTAAGACCCAATGTTTCCAAAGCACGAACAGAGATAAGATTTCTCTTAAGTTGAGGGTAAGTACCCCACTTCCTTCAATTCTCGTATCATTCCATCGAACATCTTGATCTAGATTGTTCTTATACCTTCCATGTTACATGGGCGATCATCACCCATAATTACTGAACATCCGTCCAGCTTCTCGAAGCTAGAAAATCAATCCATATTCGGGCACACATGATAGGTAGCTCCAGTATCTAATATCCACTCAGCATCTCCTGAGTAACCAATGATAGGAGTAGTAACAGAGAAAGAGAATACAGATGAGTTCGAGTCTGATCCACCTGCCTGTGAAGTACTGGCGTGAGTACTGACCACCCGTGCGAGGTTTGCCTCAGTCTTTGATTCCTTCTTCTTACTTTTGGCCTTTAGATAATCAACTTTCCAGTGCCCTAATTCTTTGCAGAAGGCGCACTGCTTCTTCTTCAGATCTCTAAAACCTGGCCTGGACTTCGATCTCTCGCGATCACCTTTACCCTTCCTATATGAACCTCTGCCTCTTACCGCCAACGCTTCTGCTGATGTACTCCCATGAGAAGACAACCTATCTTACCTCCTTACTTCATAGTTCACAAGAGCAGCCGACACTTCATTATAGTTAAGTGTTTGTCTAACATTGATTAAGGTAAAAGTAAATGTCTCATACTCTTCGTCCGGAAGAGAATTCAAAAGAATCACTTCCTTATCCCCTTCATCAATCTTGACATCCACATTACCTAGATCTGTAAGAAGCTTGATGTAGTTGTTTATGTGTTCATCAATGAGAGTCCTTTCTTCATCTGGAAGCGATAAAATCTCCTCTTCAATTGTAGCTACGACTCAATGCTCTTCGTCAGATATTTTTTTTCCAGGATCTCCCACAACTGTCTAGCAGATGTTTCATGTAACACATGGTACTTGATGTCTTGTGTCAAACAAGACCTGATCAAACCACGCGCTGTCTGGTTCATCTTATCCCACTCTTCTTCAGAGATAGAATTACGCTTTTTCTCCAATCGTAGAGTGTCCTCGAGATTTGATGTCATCAATGCATCCATCACCTCACACCTCCACATACCGAAGTTGTTCTTGCCATCGAACTTTACCAGATCAATCTTCAAAGGATGTGGGTTCATGGATTTCATCATAGATGTACTATCTCCGACCATCTTTCTAATGGTTCCCTTAAAGCAATGTGAAAGCAAACAGGGTTAGATTAAATAAACTAGATAAAGATAGGATCTTTGCCTCAAAGTGAAACCCTAGAAGAGTTTTCGCAACAATCTAATCCACCGAATATGATTCCTTGAGCAATGCAAATGCTGTTTTGAGATTGACACACGATCCTACAAATAGTCACAACACTACTCCGAGATCGACACACGATCTCCGCCAAACAGCCACCAATGCTCTTGGAATCGACACACGATCCCACGACGAATCGGGATACTCTGATACCACTTGTTGCGCGCGCGATGCAACAACCAGCGAGGAACCCAATAGATGCAACAGAGAAATATCACACGATAACAAGAACAAGAAATAAGAGAGAAAGCAAACACAATATTTAACGAGGTTCGACAATTTGCCTACGTCCTCGGGGCATGAGAGAGAGAGATTTTATTGATTTAATAACCAATACAGTTTGTACCTTACACACAATTTAAGAGGGCCCTGCCGCTTTATTTATAGCTAAAGAATCCCAAGAATTTAGGAAACCCCAATTGGATACGTCTCCAATTCAGAAATAAAGTCCGAATCCTGAAAGGAAAGACAGATACGTCTGTCGGTCGACCGGGCGATAGATCGACCCAAGTACCCAGTCGACTGGTCAACCGAGAGTCTCATCATGTCAGTCGGTCGACCGGGCGGTCGACCGAGCTATCCTGTGCACTATCCTGTGCACGTTTGTGTACACCGATCGACCGGCTCCTGCTTTGTGCACACCGGTCGACCGGCTCTGCTGCTGGTCTTGATATTAACTCTGTCTCGATTCACGCGCCGTTCTCGCTCCTTTTGGCTTCTGATCTCCTCTGATCTCCTTCGTACAATACTTCTCTCTCCCGACACTACAAGCCTTCAAAAAGTATGTATTATAAGGTTATAACGGTAGAGATTGATTTAATATTGGCGGTTCAAGTTAATTTCAAAATTTTATAGAAAAAGAGTCAATATTACTACATATGCTAGTTAGTAGCCTCCTAGCGATTATTGTTGCCCTCTAGGATTGGTTGCATGATGTTTTTTTATTGTTAGAAATTTCTCTTGAAAAATTGGTTTCTTGTTAGATTTGGATTCTCTCATCTGTCTTGCAATTGGTGGACAACCCCAATTAATATATCAACTGTCAAAACTATTTTCTGGATAGATTTTTTTTTTTTTAGCGTAAACTAGTAATGAAATTAAGGTACGAGGTATATGGTGTTAGTTAACAATGAACCAAATAACAATCATCCATGAAATAATGAGCAATTAAGATCATCAACTTGAGCCGTCCACTAACTCTAATGCAAATGAGATGATCCAAATTCATTTGAGTGAAAACCAAGAAACAAATGGAAAACAAGAATGAATTATTTCTTTTTCGTATGAAGATGAGAGCATGATACATATTAATCTCCTTTTTTTTTTCAAATTAACCTCCCTTTGTTTATTTTTTAGATACATACTTTCTCAACAAATTTGAAATGTAGTCAAGGTTGGTCGTGTAAATTCAATACAATATAAGTTTCATTTATACCATTATAAAGAGTTATCTTTGAAATAGAAAAAAAGTATAGTGTGGTGAGAACTGTGAAGTTTACTCTTGCATAAAATCATGTTTTCTGAAAGACATGCACACAAGTTAGATATAAATGGAATAATTTGAGAACTTCTAGTTAATATCTTATTTAGCATCTTATCTCTAGTGTTTTTTTTTTTTTTCCAAAGCAATAATTTTGATAATTCTTTGTAAGTCAAATTCTTACCCCGTATACTGTAAATACTACAATGGCCTCGTTTGACAACATGGTTTCTGAAATCGGGGTCACGTTTAAGTTAAAATGAAACTGAGATTTGTAACCATGCTAACCTATTTTGAGGGTGTTTAGTTGCTGCAAGCAGGCTAAAGTGGAAAGCCCACTTGCAGCAACATTATTTTCAAGCGTTTGGTTGCGGGTTTCATGTGCAAAGCACACTTGCAATCCAAACAATTAATTCTGCGGCTTCACTTGCGGGCACTTGCAGTCAGAATAGTTATTTTTTGACCCATTTGAACTTGCAGACACAAACAGTTAATTTTGTGGACTTGAACACGCCCACTTGTAGATTCATTTGCAATATTTTTATTATTATTAGATTAAATTTTTATTAATAAATTAATATTTTTTATTATTAGATTAGCCTTTTTTTATTAGATTAAAGTTTTATTATTATTATTTTAATAATTTTTAAGTATTAGATTAATTTTTTATTATTAGATTAATCTATTTTTATTATTAAATTAATGTTTTTATTAGTAATTAATTTTAATTATTAGATTTTTGCTTTCGTATTAGTAGATTAATTTTTTTAATTTTTTATTATTACATTAATATTTTTTAGTTATTAGATTAAAGTTATTTGTTTATTAGATTTAATGTTGTTCTATTAAATTTAATTATTTGAAATATATATTTATGTCTTACAAATCTCACTTACAAGCTCACAATCAAATATAATAAGTGACAATATACTTTCCTACTTACACTTTCACATTACCAATCAAACACCGATAATATAACTTTCCCACTTACACTTCTACATATCCAGCAAAACACTTGAAAATTTATTTACGCAAAATCCAGTTGCAACTATAAAAAGAGTTTTACAATTACCACTTACAACTTGCAGCCAGTTACAGCTCACTTGCAGCAACTAAACAGACCTTTTGTAAAATTTTATAAAACCAGGGTTTCACTAACTTAATTGAGTGTTTGGCAACTATATTAGAGTTTCACTAACTCCTGTATTTTAAACTCGAACTAGTATAAAACTCGATATATTTTCGAGAAAAATACTTATTAGACTCTTCTGATGCTTGGTGTTGATTTGTTGGAGGTGGCTCCACATGAAAGAGTTGGCACGATAGGCTCATTAGAAGTGGGAAAGGCTACAATACGCTGATATAATAAATTAATTCTTTTTGGCTTTGTCCGGAGTTGGCCAAAAAACCGTCGTAGATATTGGGTCTATTTGTTTCATCATAAAAGTCATAAAACTCTGAAATTCGTAAGTGACTTACAGCCCAATTACAATTATGGCGTTTGTTTGGACCGTAATTCGTAAGAGACTTACGCAACTTAACTACCACTTACTTGTAACCCAATTACCACTCACTTACAATACATATACAGCTAATTTTGTGGTCATGCAAATTTGTATTATTTTTTTATGTTAATATTAATTTTTTAATATTTAGCATTTATTGTATTTATTTGCAATATTAAAACTTTTTAAATCACCAAATAGTTAATTTTGTGGTCAACTTTTTCATTTACGACTTACATATTACGACAATCAAACACCATAAAACACAATACACTTTCCCACTTATAACTTTATATTACCAACTAAATACCGTAAAACTTACATGCATGTAACTCATTTACAACTGTAAAAGACTTTAGCAATTACGACTTACTAATTAAGACAACCAAACAGACCCGTTTCCAACACATTTGAGTATCTCCATTCCCATTCCCACATGCTCTGCTATTTTACAGCCTAATCCCATGTATTTCAAAATTATGAAAAATCCACCCAGTTTTCATTTCACTTGACATAAACTAATCTCAAATGCATCCCACTGATTTCTGCATTATAGTCAAGGTCCAAACCAGGCACAAATTTCTTAATTATACAAAGAGTACACATGCAACATACAAAGAATTTGTGTTAACAAACAGATATACTATAAATTCTACTCAAAATTGGTTAATGTGAAGCTAAAAATGTAAAATTGATGGTCAGTTCACCAATTTCTACTAGCCTAAAACTCCCATCTTAATGACATTTGATCTTTTTTCCAATAGAACATAACAAAATTTCAAGAGAGAATTAGCACTATTCCATTCACTCATTTTACAATAAAATCACAAATCTAATCTAAGTATTCAATGAGTATAAATATCATACTTGCAACATGCACTTCTCTCACATTAACATTATCAATAATGAAATTTATCTAAATTCCAAAACAATTTATCAGAGCACACAAATTGCTAGTCTCTTACATATCAGTTCCATTCAACATAGACACACAACTTTTTTCCCTAAAAAAATTATTCAATCCATGGGAAGCTTCTCTTAATAACCTTCTCATTAATTTCTATACTCAAAAAAATTCTGCTGCAAAATGAGGGATCAGAATTTTCTATTGATAAACAGTTACCATAAATGTGAGAAATTGGGAGAAATGATAGATAAAAACATGCCTTCATCCAAATCTTCATCAAGTTGAGTTTGAGAAGGTTGAGAAGCTTGTAGTGGCACAGTCAATGTGTAGTTGATATTTTACCCTGATGGGCTTCATGCCCTACACTTTTGTATTTGATTTTAAGCAGGATATGCAACATTCACATCTTCTGACTGGTCTCTAGTTAACTCTAAGGCCTCCTTTGGCAACATAGCTTGTGAAACTGGGGTCATGTTTAAGTTAAAATGAAAAATCTACTCAAAATGGAATTTCATTAGTTCAAGTTTTACAAAGTTTAAAAACTTTCAAATCCCAGTAACTCCATTTTGACTCCCAAACAAGTCCCAGTTTCATTAACCTCATTTTGAGCCTGAAACCCTCCCACAGTGAGTTTTGGAAAACTTAACCTTGTTGCCAAATGAGGCCTAAATGGTATGCTCCAATCATTATTCTCATACTATGGCCATTTATAAGGTACATGCAGAAAAATGTCTATTAGCTAAATGCCTAAAATGATAACACTTACCCATAGAAATACAAAAAAATGGCACTAAACTGCTGTGAGTAGTAGTATCAGAAGGAAAGTGCAACTACATTTCAACATTACTGCTTTTCTCCTTCATATATCAAATGGGGATGCATACACACATACATGATGTGGGGTACGCGATACGCTCAACTTGCGCGAGTGAAAGAATCAGAAGCAGAAGAAGAAGATAGTAAAACTAATTACATCCTGCAGCTCTTAAGAATTTGTCGTATGGGCTTGAGGGTGGAAGCTTGAAGGACTTCTCAGACTCGCTCGAAATGGAATCTGTTCTTGGCACAGGCTCCTCAGCTGATGTTTGTTCTTCCCCAAGGAATTGAGGTGCCTGCCAAAAAGTTTGAACACACCCCTTTTAGCCACAGTATTCCTCAGTTATAGAAGTTTCTGTAGGTGCATTTTGAAGTACCAAAATAAAAAAAATTATTCAATATTGACCAGTTTTTGGAATGAACAAAGGATTTTGACTTCATTTTGAAATGAGCAATCACAAAATTTCTTAAGCAAAGTGTTTTTGATAGGATAAGGGAATCCTAAAATTCTCTGAAACGATGATATTGAGAATTTCTAATTTGAGTATAATATTGAAACTCCATGATTATCTCTTGTTAATTACTCAAATATTTCATGCTTTAAATCAAAACCTTCTGTAACTAAACAAACAGTAGATGATGAAGATTGTAAAATTTTTTGTAACACTCAAATCTTTGGTGTGGGGGGGGGGGGGGGGGTGTGAAGCTGAATGTTGCTTTGAAAATATAAAGGCACACTAAATAGAAGTCATTTGATACACTTGCCTTCAATGGAGCTAATGAACTGTTCTCGTTATCTTCAGACTGAATTGCTACTTCTGAGCCTTCCACTTGATGTTTGAAGCTGAGAAGCACAGACATTTTCTGTTGTTTCCCGGTCACAAGTGCCTCGCACTGGCTTTTCATCTGGTCGTAAGGCACAGGGTTGGTGAAAACTGGACGGTGGCAACCTGCTGTGCAGTTTCACGAACCTACAAGAGATTTTTTTTTTTGGTTTAAATTTGATAAAATAGACTAGAGGAAACAACCAGGCACGGAAAAAGAAAATTCTGCATTCTGAATAATATACACAAAAATTGAAAGGAAAGCCTCAAAATCTATAGAAGAAGGTTTACATTTTCTTATACTTTGCAATGAAAAAACTGCTGGCAAATTAACTACATCAGAAAAACTGGCTTTCCCCGCCTATGCTTGGTCTTAAAGAAAGAAGAGGTAAGAAAAGCATGAAAGTGTTTTCCCCCCCTGTTTAACTGACAAAAGAAATGGAAAATTCAAAAATTGGGGAAAAGTTATAGCCTTTTTCTTTTCAAGGTCAATGAAGTTACCCCCCAACTTTTAATGCACTAAAAATTTTGCATTATGTGCTTTTCCTGTTTGCTTTTCTTTTCATCACTTCTATGCAACTAAACGAGCCTAAAAGAAATTCTTGACAATGAGTAAACTCGAAAATAAAGAAAATCGTTGTACTGATTCCCAGTTCCAGTCTAGCATCAAGTTAGTTTAAAACTTATAAACCTTAGTCTATAAACGCGAGACAAACAGTAAATAAAACCCCCATCTATACCTATCTATTGTGACATCCTAATTAACTTCAAATGAAAATAAGCCCTACAATGTTGTGTTCAGATTATAATAGATACTAATGAAACAAGGAACATGCTTGTCATTTCACGTCTCATAATTTGAAAAGGCAAAAGGAAATAGTACATTCAGATGCCTTTGGTCATTCTCATGTCATCATTTCTACTTAAGATGTAATAATGTTCTAATTCCATGTTGTTAGAAAAACTTGAAAACAAACAAGTGAAAGATAACGAACCAAACTCATGTTTACTGTTAAAATTTGTGATACAACTGGTGGCATTTTGCAACCGTAGAATAACGGTCAAATAGGTTAAGCAAGGCGTCAAATAAAGAATATAGAATATGTGCAAGTACTTTGGATGAAATTAATATAAAAAAATGCAATTACTTTTTGCAAAAACATGAACATTGAATTAAAAAATGTGGTTCAAGTAAAACAGCATCTTGAGAAACATAGAGCTTGAGACATAGAGGCAGAGTTTGGCTAGTTGATAGTAGTTAAGACAGTTAAAAGCCTACGATTGCTGAGTTAATGAAAGTATATGTACCGATTCTATCAATTGATTGACACTGAGGACATCAATTGAGTTTGTAGATTCAGACATCTTTCTATCTGACTGACTTCCACATGCTTCCAGAAATGAATCTTCATCTTCCAAGAAAGGATCCAACGCCTGAAACAGAAAAATCCATACATTCTGAGGAATGCTATACTAAAATGAAACAATAGGCAAAGACAACTCTTGAGTTAAGAGAATGGACCTCATCAAAATATAGGGACTCTTTTTTAGCAAGCGGGGAACATGAATTGGGTGTCTCCATGAACAGCGGGGCTCCAAGTGGGAGGGCATCATCAGGTGAAAATTCCTGTGAAAGCTGTTCTTTTATGCCCATTAAGTCTTTCTGCAGTATAAATATAAAGAAATTAGCTCTAGATGAATAGCATAAACAAATGGATGAGTTTTGTTTTGGTTGTTTGCTTATTTTCTTTCGTTTATATTATTTTATTTCTTATTTCTTTGCGTGGGGAAGAACCCAGGGGTGGGTGTGGGTGGGAGAGCAGTGGAATAGAAAGTAGGGGACAGAGACCATGCACACACATGTTGTATATGCTCGTCTGACCCAGAATAAAAAATACAAGGAAATAAACCCCAACTACCTTCTTCCCCCAACACCCACACTGCCCCTTCCCTTGCAAAAAGAGAAAGATATGCATGCATGGTCACACACATCACCTCTGGTAAGTTTTTGAATTTGTGCATTAAATGCGATATCGTCATTTCTTTGATTATGCCGCCATTGTTTTCTCTTGCTTTGAGAAATCTCAATGCAGCAGCTTCATCTTCTTCAGACCCAAAAACTGCCTTTTCATTGTATGGTGATACATAAGTAGCCTGGAGCCTGTTGTCTTCAACCAGACAAAGGTAAGGATCAACCTGTCACGTAATATACAGATTGTTATCACACACACAGCAACATAACTAAGTAAAAGACAAATTCCAGTAAATGAAAAGGAATTTCATCTGTATGCTTTGCCACGTGCAATATAAGAAACATCAAAGCTGCATTGTGCATCAGAGATCCATATTTCAATAACTATTGAACAGAGAGTTACTTGTCACGAACCATTCTCTCTGTCATCTCTGCTTTAATGGAAGAAATTAACTGTGGAAGATCTGCAGCCTTCGCTGCAAATACAAGCATGGAAGATGCCAGGGTATACAGGGACCTCCTATGGGATGGCTGCAAGCAACCTTCATTTCAAATGATAGGTTAGAACAAGTTGAAGAGGAAGGCAAGGGATTGCAGTTATAAAAACTAGTCTGCAATAACAAGCATTGACTAATGGCAGAGTAAACTCGACAGAAAGAGATCCAAATGTTACCATTTATGCAGAGACTTCACTCATCATTACTTAAAAAAAATCATGTGTAATTCAAGCACTTAATTGCATAGTTACAGTAAGTTGAACTGTTGCTCTACCCTGAGGTCTACTCCTATAACTTCAGGAAGTAGCAGCATGCAACTTGAAATCAAGTGCATTAACTATGACTTCAAAAAGAACTGCCTGAAAAATTCATTTTCGTTTTCCTCATTTGAGAGCTCTATCAATTATCAAGTGATATATTTTGTCAAAAAAAAAGAGTAAAAATCAAGTGATATAGAATGGCATCAGTAACAAGTTGACTTAAATCAATTATGTAAGAGAATACAAATATGTGTAAGCTTTAGTTAATATATGTTTTAGGATGCTGTTGATCATAATCAGTAGTTGTGATTCCCAATATATGGGACTTTTGCACAGTAAGTCTCTCTCTATGAAATGTTGTGGGACAGAAGGAATTTTAGGGTTTGTAATGGGAATTTTTGGATTTGAGAAAAAAAATAAGAACTAGAGTTTGAAGAAAGGATATGATCACGGATCGCAATCCAGATCTTGGCTTCACCGCCGCTGATTCAATCAATGAGATCAAACCAATACTCAAGCAGATAGCTTAGCAGTTTATTCATAATCATAGTCTGCCTATTCAACTACAAGCCTTGGCCTTTTATAGGTCCATACAAAGAGAATTTCCCCATCACAACTGATGTGAAACTAAATAAACTAAAACAAATAAAGATCTAAATAAAAAACTACATAAAGAGGGCTATAGTAGCATGATCCCCGTAAATTCTTCTTGACTTGAAAGCATTCATCTCCGGTAAATGCAGTTGTAACAAATGACAAGCATGACTGGGTCAACCGAACAATCTCACATGAATCACCTCAATCAGGTCAAGGTGGTATCCGTGGCAGCAGCACTGGTGCATCATGTCGAGACCATGGTAGTAGAGGTGGAGCTAGCCCCGTGTCTGGTCGGCTGTAAAAAAAAATGGTAGCTCGATCAAAGCACAAATAGTAGACAAAACCGCATCATCCTTGCTGAAGATGAAGCTGATACCCAGATCCTATGGGTGTCTAACTCATCAGTCATGAGAGCAAGCCTCCTCAGAAATCTAGGAGAACATATGCACCAAGTGTGTGACTTTCTCAAAATCTCATCTCAGGGTGACTCTTAACAATCATCTTATTGTCAATTATAAATTCTTGCAACATACTATATGGATATACAGAAATTTCATAATTTTCATCGTAATTTGCTAACTGTCTAATGATTTCATCATCATTGCAACATGCAAATGCAATGCAGTAGACACTTTAGACATAACTCCTAACGATGAGAAAAGAAGATATATGGGATGCCTAAGATGACACACATTGAGCCCCACTAATGGTAAACTGGACTTAGGGATAAACTCTAAATAAGAGTAAAAAGAAGTACTAGAAACCACATGTTAGATCATAGTAAGGAACTCTGATGATTCACTAGAAGATGACTCAGTAAGAACGACCATAAAATCATAATCAGTACGAGGGGGCTTAGATAGCCCAGTAGATATAATGACGCTAGAATCAACTGTCTCATGATCAATCTCATCCTCTATCCAACGTGTGACAAATGAATATTAAAAATCTGACTAGAGACGCTAGACTCCACTAATTCAGCCGCAAAATCACTAGTATCATGAACATGGACAACAACAGTTAATGATATAGCAAACTCGACTATCACATCCTTCTAGGTGGAGTAGCTCAAATCCTTATATAACCAAGATCATCCCCTTGTTTAGCCAATGTGAGACTATTTGTTTGCACAAATCTTAACAACCAACTAAAGAGATTGACGGTGCCAAGAAAGTCAAATATTTTTTTGAATGGAATGAGGAGCTAGAGTTTGTCAATCTAAATTCTAAAGCTCTTGCCACTCTAATAAATAGTTTGACCCAAACCAAGTTCTACAAGGTTATGAATATAACTTGTGCAAAAGATTTGTGGGATTACCTTAAAATTACTATGAGGGTACAAGTCAAGTGAAAAACATAAAATCAATATGCTTGTTAAAGATTTTGAAATATTTTCTATGAAATCTAATGAGTCTATTGATGAAATTTTTTAATAGGTTCAAAAGAATCACAAATGAACTTCAAGCACTTGAGAAGGATGTGATGGATGTCGAGTGAACAATAAGGTTTTGAGGTTACTCCCCAAGAAATGGAATACAATCATCCATCCTCTTGAGATGGTGCATAATAGCAACACTTCAAAATTCCAAGAGCTCATGAAAATTTTGAAGAATGTCGAAATCAAGCTAAAAGCTCAACGACAAAGTAAGAAAGTTGAAGCCTCACAAGAAGAAAGAGATTAGCAATCAAAGGCACTCGTGATGAATCCTCATCTGAAGAAAGTGAGTCTCAAGATGATGATGAGAACGTCTTGTTGCAAGAAGGCCGTTCAAATTGGAAAAAAGAATTCTTTAAGAAGTCTCAACAGAAGCCGATCAATAGAATAAAAGAAACTTCTTCCACCACTTGTTTTGAATGCAACAAACCGGAACATATGAGTAAAGATTATCCATTGCTCAAAGAGAAGTACAAGAAGATGAAAAAGAAGGGAGGAATTCGAACCAAGTGATTCTGATGACGAACAAAATGAAACGACCAATCTCGAAATGGTGAACAACAATAATATATGCTTCATGGCTCATAAAGACAAGATAATATCTGATTCCAAAGAACCTTTTACTTTAGAAGAAACTTTAGATACTTATGTTGAATTGGAAAAAGACTTCAGAAATTGAGAGAGTAATTCTAGTCTCAAGAAAGAATATGCATGTTGTAACTCTAAAATTAATGAGTTACTCAAGATAAATGAATATATTGCTAAGCTAGACTCTCACGAGAGTGTTCTTTAGAAACTAGAAAAAGAAAATAGTTCGCTTAAAGTGAAATTGAATGAATTAAATGCTAAATTAACGAAACATGTATTTACTTCTCATTCGCATGTTAAATCTCATGATTCATTCACTCATGTTAGACATCATGCTAAGAGGCATAAAAATCATGGATACACACACACCCCCACCCACCCACCCACCCACACACACACACACACTATAATAAGCATGATAGACAAGATAGTTGCAACAATAGATATAAATCAAATTTATTTGCACATATTTTATGCAACATGGGCATGTAAGCACTTTTTTAATATTAGAAATCACTTTTATGATTATTCTCATTTGATGTGGATTCCAAAACGTGTTACAAAGCCCCTATAGTGGGTAATTTTTGACCTCCTCGAGATTATGACATGTGTCCAATCAAACAAGCGAGTGACACGTGGTTGCTTTCAGAACCTCTGAACATAAATCTTATCCAATTCAAACTCAGAGCAGTATGTGTAGTTAGAAGAAAAAGATAAAGTTGGTTACGAGTATCCCTATCTCTAAAATCAAACATCCGTTTGAACTCGACAGTTACAGCTCGAGAACGGATCGATCATATCTGCAGTTGGACGCAGACTACTAGATAAATATAAACACCCATTCAACCAATTCAAATTAAGATGTTTGGCTCTGCCTCTGAGATAAGCGGTTAAATGTTTAAACAGAGTTAGACTCTGCAAGCTTATCCAACAGATATTACATGTATCAATAGCACACCTCTTCCAACATGAAAAGGAGAGATTAATTCAACCCAGAAACCCTAGTGCGTAAGATTAGAGCGATAACCATTGTAATTTCTCCTGAATTATAGTGAAATTCCCTCTCTGTGGTTTCTCTCTGAGTTTTCCACGTAAATCTCGGTGTTTGCTCCGTTTTGATTTCTCTAATTTCTTCATCAATTTCTCACATTTGGTGCGTGGATAAATTTCATAGGAATTACCAACTGCATTTGACATTTTCATCGAGATCTTTGAGCTTACGCTCTTAAGTTCTCCCCATCCAATGTCCTAACATTTCCTCAAAACAACCTAGCACTACTAATATGGCACCACCAAGAAAGAACGTCTCCCAGGCTACAGTCGCTGCCCCCACTGCTTCGAAAGGAAAGGGGAAAGCTATCGAAGCCGTCGAGCCTGCGGATCGTCAAATCAACCTCTCCGACATCCATATCCATGACGATGACCTCCCACTCTTTCTCTACTACTCTGCGGAGGGTGCTGGCTGTTTAACTCGAGCCTCAGAACACCAGTGAGCAACTCCACCAGATGCTCTTCAACCTGGAGAAGCAGATGGAGGATCAGCAAGCAGAGATGCTTCGACTCCGCGAGACAGCTCCTCTTGAAAAATGACGCAGCGGCCCGTATCCAGAATCGACTACTCAAACAAGTTGATACACTACGGAAGTCGCAGTCTTCCCGTATCACCGAAGAGAGCTCGGACTCCCCAATTACCACAACATGACCGGGAATCTACGCAATTCACCGTCAACTCAAAGCGCGACCGATCGGAGATCCGCGATGATAATGAGTGCTCCGAGGACTCACGTACGAGCCAAGGACAACAATTAAAGGCCAGGTCTTGGCTGACTTTATTATTGAATTCACCCTAAGAGTCACAGAGCAAGGTGACCTATTGAAAGGATGGATCCAAAACGTGGACGGAGCTTCAAACAGTAAAGGGGCAGACATCGGGATTGTACTCACCACTCTAGAAAGATCTATCATCGAACAATCCTTTACCCTCGACTTCCTGCATCCAACAATGAAGCCGAGTACAATGCAGTCTTAGCTAGACTCCGAATGGCTATCACGCTCGGGGTCACAGGGCTCGAAGTCCAATGTGATCTCTCACTGGTGATCAACTAAGGGCCTGTTTGGTTAAGGGTGGAAGTGAGGAAGTAAGGAAGTGAGGAAGTGGTATTAGTTCCCTTTGGAACTTGAGAATTGGTTAATAAGTTTTCCGGTGTTTGGATGTTGTTGGGAAGTGTGGTTTGGAAAATGTTATGTCTTTTCCGGTGTTTAGATGGTAATGAAAAGTGGAAGTGGAAAAGTTGACCACAAAGTTGACCGCAAAATAATATTAAAATAAAAATTAATTAAGAAAAATAAAAAATGGATTGTAATTAGAATGCAAGTGAGATTTAGATCACCAAAAAATTAACTGTTTTATGCTACAACTTATTATAAATGAGATTTACATGATCACAAAATAACTGTAGCACTCTGGAAGTGAGGAAATGGTTGTGTAAATAGAGAAGAAAAAAGGAAAAGGGGTTTTCTTATTTTCTTTTTCTGGTGTTTGGATAGATAGGGAAGTGAGCAATTATACTTCCCCATTTTCTTACTTCCGCCCACTTCCTTGCAACAAACACACCCTAAGTCAGCGGGAAATACATCGCAAAATATGCATGGATGACAGAATACCTACAACTCGTTCTAGGTTGGAAGTCCATTGCCTGATGCGACTTCAAATGGGTCCTCAGATCCAAAAACAATCACACCGACTCACTTGCCAACCTGGGGCCAGCCATGGAGTTTCAGTTTAGATGGAAAATCCCCATCGTTCGCCACCTGAACGAATCAACATCCTACACGGGCCTTCCCCCTGATGGCTACCCCTCAGGGAGTCTCCTGAAAGATGAAAGCTCGCTCACATTGACTGCTCAGAGTCAGTCTATAATGGGACCTACCATGATAGCCACTCGAGCGAATCAACAGCCTACACAGGTCTTTACCCTGACAGCTACCTCTCAGGGAGTCCCCTGAAAAAGAGACTCGCCCACATTGACTGCTTGGAGTCGGCCTATAATGGGACCTACTTTGATGGCCACCCGAGCGAAATAACATCCTATCATGGGCAGTGTTTTAAATGTCGGATATCAGGGAAATGTCCGATGTCGTAATCGGATGTCGGATTTCAGATTTCGGAGATAGTTCGGGGCCATTTAGTAAATTTCGGACGTTATGACGGATAACAAATATATATCCTAGATGTCTTAAATAATGTAATTTAAAAATTCTTATCAAGGTAATATATATACAACTTATGCAAAACTACATAAATATGTTTAGGATATGTATAATTAACTTAAACATTTTGCATATATTCACTAATCCATTGTTAAAATTTCTCAATTGCTCCAACTTTCAAGACCAATCAACATATTGGATTTTTTCCAAAATATCGGCCGACATTTCGGGAAAATGTCGGCCGATATATCGGATTTTTCCCGAAATGTCGCCGACATTTTCTAAAACACCATTTCAAATGCGGGTGGGGATGTCGTGGCGGTGAGGGCTTAAAAACGAAATGTCGGCCGACATTTCGAAAATGTCGGCTGACATTTAAATCACTGATCATGGGTCTTCACCCTGACCCCTCGGAAAATCTCCTGAAAGATGGAGGCTCGCCCACATTTACTGCTCGGAGTCAGCCTATAATGGGACCTACCATGATGGTCACCCGAGAGAGTCGACAGCCTATCTCAGGTCCTACCCTGACAGCTACCACGATAACACAACTTCGAAGCTAGGGTTTCCCTATTCAGGTAAGATTCGCAGGTACCATTGTAGAACGAACCTCACTCAAAAACTACATGCCAAATCATTCCAAACGCTTCGGAACAAAAATAGCTCCCAGAGCAGACGCAACAAGTCAATCACCAACACAAACAAAGCAAAATTCAAACAATACTTTCATTTAAATTCTCTAACTTATTATAGAGTTTTTTCGATTACATCCATCCACACGCAAGAATGGTTTCATCTAACAAGAGTAATACAAGATATGTTATATATGTGTTCTTTTTGGGAGAAAAAAGAGATGCGCTCTCGGCCGCGTCTCCAATAGCATCCAGGAGATGACCCCTAAACAAACAATCCGCCATGGCTAGGAGGGCAGTGACACTGAGAACTCCAAGGAAGACACCAGTAAGGGACATCACGCCTCAAACTGCAGAATAAAGCCTGCAAGGCAATGAGGACACTGACGCCAAGACCTCAACTTTGAAGGTGAACTCGGAGCAGAGGCAGGCAAAGCAGCGGCATCCAATAGGAGTGCAGACGGCTAGTCCCAGAGATCAGAACCATCATAAAGCACGCCTATGCTCCCTGCTCCATGATCATTGCAAGGAAGGAAAGGAACATCGAGCCCCAACCCCTGCCCGGCCTGATTTGATCAGAGACCAGATGTGCAGACCAAGCAGAAGCTAGAACATTTCCTGTCCTTCCTGACAGCCGGGCCTCGTCGCGAGAACCGAAGCCTCTTGACGGGCCCATCGCGAAAACCGAGACCCCTCGACAAACGAACTCCTGAACATTAGGAGCGCTCTCCCTCTCCTTCCTCCACCAGACAAAAAGAAAGGAGACATTACCGCCCACAGAATAATGTGAAATCTTAGAAGTAAAGAATTTTCAAAAAGCAGCACAGATCTCGCCTTAAAAGTTCTGCCCTATTCATAGAAGGGAAGGAAGCTCAAGCGTCAACCGTTCAGAATTTTAATCTCCAAGAAGACGAAGAGTCACTCGATCAGGAGCCTACACGTGTCGCGATGGTTTGGATGCGAACTATCGCGCTTGATATGCTGCACCATCCTCGAACGTGGTGACTTCTCAAAAAGTGACGATTAATTGACCAACTCAACCGCGGATAGGACAACATTTAAAGCTCTGTCAGCCTGTAAAGCTACGCATGCCATTAAAAGACAATGACTAAGGCGACAACAAGTGACCCGAGTCTAAACCCAGAGTTCTCTCTATCTATCTGCTCCCCCTCTCATCTCTCAGAGTTCCCGGGAACCCATAGCTCCCGAAGGAATATTCCCGACCTCTTTTCAAAGAAAGGAAGCAGAGGGGCATCTATAGTGGTCAGTTTCTGACCTCCTCGAGATCATAACACATGTCCAACCAGCCTCAAATAGCGAGTGACACGTACCCACTTCCAGAACCTCTTAACAAGAGTCCTCATCCAATTCAAACTCTGAGCAGTACGGATACCTAGAAGAAAGAGATAAAGTTGGTTACGAGTATCCCTATCTCTAAAGCCAAATCTTTGTTTGAACTCGACAGTTATAACTCGGGAACGGATCGACCATATCTGCAGCTAGATGCAGACTACTAGATAAAGATAAACACTCATTCAACCAATTCAAATTAAGATATTTAGCTCTAACCGCAATTAAGATAAACAGTTAAATGTTTAAATAGAGCTGGACTCTGCAGCCTTATTTAATAGATACTACCTGTATAAATAGCATATCCCTTCCAACATGAAAATGAGAGATCAATCCAACCCAGAAACCCTCGTGCGTAATATTAGAGCGAAAACCATTGTAATTTTCCTGACTTATAGTGAAATCCCATCTCTCTCCATGGTTTTCCCCCCTTTGGATCTTCCACGTAAATTCGGTGTTTGCTCTGGTTTGATTTCTCTAATTTCTTCACTAAATCCCCATATTTTGGTGCGTGAATAATTTTCATAGGAATTACCCATTGCAACCCCAAATACTCAATAAAATATGGGTACCTAAAAACATACTAATTTCTTGTGATGTATGCGTGTGTTCTTTTAAGACATAGAGAGAGGTAGTACCTTCATAGCGGGTGTTCACGACACATGACGCACAATCAACATTTATTTGCATTGCTATTAAGGACACAAAGTGGGACAACCACCTTTGGAGACAGAGTCGGTAAGATTATTGGTATCAGTAATATCGGTAAATCTCCACCTACCTTAGAAGATGCTTTACTCATTGATGGTTTAAAGGCTAATCTAATTAGTGTAAGTCAATTTGTCATAGAGATTTAGATGTTACTTTTGAACGCACTAAATTTTTAATTGTTAATAATGGTGGTGAACTAGTTTTCGAAGCTAATAGGAATAGAAATGTTAATACTATTGAGCTTAACGATCTCACTAATCAAAATATTAATTGTTTAAGTGCTCTAGATCAAGAAGCATGGCTTCGGCATAAGCAACTCAGACATGCAAACTTGAAACTTATTGGGAAGCTCAACAAGAAGTCTATGATAAGAGGGTTATCTAAACTTAGAATCCCGAAACACTTGTGAATATTGCAAGAGAAACAAGCAAGTCAAGAGTTCATTTGACCACAAGAAGGTGTTAACTACTTCTAAACCCTTACAGTTACTCCATATGGATTTATTTAGTCCTATGAGAATGAGTTTTGATGGCAAAAACTTTGTTTTTGTAATTGTCGTTGATTTCTCTCGATTCACTTGGGTATTGTAAAGTGAAGCATTTATTTATTTTCAAAATTTTGCAAACGTGTTCAAAGAGAATGTGATCACTCTATTGTTAAGATTAGAATAATCACGGAAGTGAGTTTGAAAATGAAAATTTGAATTGTTTTGTGATGAACATGGCATTAAGCACACATTCTTCACACCAAGAACACCACAACAAAATGATGTTGAATGGAAGAATCACACAGTACAAGAGATGGCAAACACTTTATTGAATTCATGTGAATTGTCAAAATATTTTTGGGGTGAAACCGTTAATACGACATGTCATGTTTTGAATCGTGTTTTGATTCGTCCGATTTAAAAGAAAACTCCTAATGAGCTTTATTATCAAAAATCTCCAAATATTTCATATTTTTATATTTTTAGATGCAAATGTTTTATCTTGAATACCAAAGACAACTTGGGAAAATTTGATTGTAAATCAGATGATGGTATTTTTCTTGGATATTCCACTTCTAGTAAGGCTTTGATCGGTCACTGATATTGCAATTTATTGTCACATTCTCATATTAATTTTATAATAAATTCTGTTTTTTAATCTTATTTTTATCTAAATAATGTGCATGCCTTTACTAATGGAGATGGAAAAGAAATGAGCCCAAAAGCCAATTTAAATTCTGATTTAATTGAGTTTAAATCAAAATCTAGGATTGGGACAGAAGATTTAAGGGGATAAGTGCAGATCAGAGAAGATAACACCAAATGAAAACCGGTTAAATTCAGATTTCTATAAATCCATTTGGTTAGCTGAAGATCACCAAAGAATGTGACAATAAATTGCAAAATCCAGAGCTCATAACTGAAAATCTAAATGAAGATAAAAGCGAATCAAGACTTAACGGACCATGACATTCTTAATCTGGCTCCACGACCAGACATAGGCCGCAGAAATGCGGGCAAAGCCGCGTTTTCGACGCGGCTTAGTGGTGTTTGTTGGGGGAGCGTTAGCCCCCTATCTTCATACGCTCCTTCCTCTTCCAGTTCTCCTATAAATACCTGCAAATTTAAAGATAAAAGAGGCACCACTCCAGTAGAGAATAGAGATTAGGCTTAGGCTTAGTTTAATTTTAATTTTTGTTTTTATGTAATTTTTCATTTTTCTTTATGTAACTGAGATCAGATAAAAGTTTCATGAGAGAAAGAGAAGAAGGTTGCATTGACAGTGATACCAGTGTAAGTTACCTCCTTTCTTTTATTGTTCTCTATTTTAATCAAAGTTATATTCTTATAATATTCTTCTTCGTTTAGTTTGCTTTTTTGTGTTCGATTATTTAATCGAAGTAAATCTAATAGCATCGAAATTGTCTTGCCTTTGCGAGTGCCACTGATAGCTCACGATGATAGATTCCTCCTCTTAAGTGTCTGTATCATTTAATGTGTAGTGAAATAGAAAACCCTAAAAGGGAATTGATTGATCATAAAAGAGAGAGAATACATATATATAATAAAAGTGATGGATATGGTTTATTGGGTAGAAGCCTAATAGCTCAATAACTAATAACCCAATAACTATTCTAACACTCCCCTCAAGCTGGAGCATAAATGTCAATCATGCTCAGCTTGTTACATAAGATAGAAAATACCTTTGGAGAAGTTGTTTTGGTAAGTAGATCTTCTAACTGCTTTGAAGATGGAGTAAACGAGAGAGAAACCACCTTTGTGGTCTATGCATTTTTGACCAGATGATAGTTAACCTCTATATGCTTAGTCCTCTTATGGAACTCCTGATTTTGTGAGATGTAGATAGCAGACTGATTATCACAATACATAAATATAGGGCCAAGATGACTAAAATCAAACTCCAATAACAGATTTTTCAGCCACATTATTTCATAAGTAGTTTGTGCCATGGCTCTATACTCAGCCTCTGTACTGAATCTAGAAACATCTTGTTTCTTGCTCCTCCATGTCACCAGATTTCCTCCAACGAATATGCAATAGCCAGTAGTGGACTTCATATCTCCCTAATTATCAGCATATTTTGAGTCAGAATAGTCAAAAATACGAACATGTCCATGTTTCCTGTACAACAAACCTTTTTCAGAAGAGATTTTGATATAGGCAAGAATCCTCAGAGCAGTTGTCTAGTGAACCTCTCTAGGCTGATGCATAAACCTACTCAGTACTCCAACTGTAAAGGTTATATCAGCCCTAGTAACTGTCAAGTAGATCAACTTCCCAATCAATCGCTTATACTGTCCAGGGTGATCAAGTAGATGACTATTATCACACCATAAATCCACATTTGTTTTGATTGGAGTGCTAGTAGGTTTGCACCCTCACATGCTAGTTTCCTCAAGGAGATCAAGAGTATACTTCCTCTGAGATAGAAGTAAATCATGCTTTTGATAAGCAACTTCAATCCCAAGGAAATATCTTGGCTTTCCCATATCCTTCGTCACAAAATGTCATTTGAGACACTCCTTTATTTCTGCTAAGGCCACATAGTCACTCCCAGTTAGCAAAATATCATCAACATACACAGCACTATCACTGAGCCAGACTTAGTACGACGAACAAACACTAAGTGATCTGAATGACAACGAGCAAATCCAATACCAGAGATAACCATGCTGAACTTCTCAAATCATGCCCTTAGACTCTGTTTGAGTCCATAGATCGCCTTCCTAAGTCTACAGACAATATTCTCCCCCTGAGCAATATACCCTTGAGGTTGCTCCATATAAGCTTGCTCCTTTAAGTCCCCATAGAGAAAGGCATTCTTGACATCTAGTTGAAATAAGGGCCACTCCATATTAACAGCGACAGAAAACAGAATTCGAATGAAGTTCAGCCGAGCAACTGGTGAAAAAGTCTCAAAGTAGTCAAAGCCATATGTTTGAGTATATCCTTTGACAACAAGCCTGACCTTATATCTATCCACTGAACCATCAGGGCGATGCTTCAAGTTATAGACCCATCGACAACCCACAACAATTGCATATTTGGGTGCAGAAATCAACTCCCAAGTTCCTCGAGAAATAAGAGCATTCATTTCCTCATCCATAGCCTGCTTCTAGGCATATATCAATATAGCCTTCTCATATGACCTAGATAAAGATACAGAGAACAAAGACAGGGCAAATTGGTGAAAAGAGGGAGTAAGATGATCATTTGAAACAAAATGAGAAAAAAGATGATCAGTACAATACTATTTACCTTTGCGGAGGGCAATAGTAACATCAAAATCAGAGGAAGGTACTAAGGGTTGAGGAAGTGGACCTTCCACTGGAGAGGAGATGATCGGAATTGGTTCAGAGGTAGGAACTTTTTGCCGATGAGTGTAGACAAGTCTGAAATCTTTTTCCCGAGGTAGCTTTGGTGCAAGTGGTGCTGTAGTATCTTTTAATGACACTGGCAAAGAGACATCATGGACAACAACAGGTGCAGGCAAAGGAACAGACGGTGAAAGAGAAATAGACTACGATGCAGTAACTGGACCTTGTGGAGAAAAGTAGGAAACTGATTCAAAAAAATGTGCCATCAGATGACACAAAATACTTTCTAGTTGATGGACTAAAACTCCGATATCCTTTTGAGTTCGAGAATACCCAACAAAGACACATTTTATAGACCTAGGAGATAATTTATCCAAACCTGAAGACAAATCCTGAATAAACATGTACAACCAAAAACACGCGGAGGAACTGAGAAGATACTTTTGTCAGGATATAGACATGAAAAGGGAATTTTACCATAAAGAACTAAGGAAGGCATCCTATTAATCAAATGACATGTGCTTAACATTGCATCAACCAACAAAATACTTCGGAACATGTATTGAATCATCATGGTTTGAGCAACATCTAGGATGTGTCTGTATTTGCGTTCCGCAACACCATTCTGTTGGGATATATGAGAGCAAGAGGTTTGATGAATAATCCCATTCTTAGAACAAAAAAGAGACATCATTTTTCATATATTTTAGGGCATTGTCAGTATGAAGCACACGGATAGAGGTAGAAAATTGAGTTTTTATTTCATTATGAAAAAGTTCGATGACCCCAAAAACTTCAGATCCCCTTTTTAGCAAATATAACCAAGTCATACGAGAAAAATCAACAAACATGAGAAAATATCTAAAACCTTTAGATGAAGGCACACGACTAGGACTCCAAATATCAGAATAAACTAACTCAAAAGTAGAACTACTATAGTTATTGACTCGATTCGAAAAAGAGACACGATGATGCTTGCCCATCTCACAAGACGCACAACCAAGTGTAGAGAAAGAAGACTCAACAGAAATTACCGATCAAAGCTTCTGCAATAAGGGATGACCCAAGCGCCAGTGCCAAAGTAGAATAGGATCGGCTGACCTACAACTAAGCAAATAGGGGACACTCCGTCATCCAAATAGTACATGCCTCCTCTCTCATAACCTGAACCAATCCTCCTCCCAATTGTCAGACACAGTAAGAAGGGAAAAGATTACACTGCAGTTATGTTATTTAGTAAACTGGCTGATGGATAACAAGTTTACAAAAAATTTTAGAACATATAACATATTTTTAAGGTTCAAGGATGGAGTAGCCTGAACTACCCCATCACCAAGAACAAGAGATTGTATACCATCAGCAATGTTAATAGAAGAAAATTGAGTGAAAAAAATGTAAAGAGATGAATTTGTCCTTAATTCCTGTCATGTGAGATGAAGCTCCTGAATCTAATATCCAAGGTCTGTGAGGAGAGGTAATATAAGTCTTCATACCTGAAGAGGATGGATGAGTTGATGAATGACCTGTCTGATAGAACTCAGGCTGACGTAATCTGTCATACTCGCCTTATGATATCTGAACAGTAGGAGCACCAGAAGGTGCAAAGGCAATATCTGAGAGAATGAGCAGTATCATCAGAGAGCCAAGATGGAGAAACAAGAAAGGATAAAGTACTTGAGACAACCGACATCGCAACTAGTTATAGAATCACCAGAGAGATAACCAGTAGTAGCAGTAAACAACCAGTAATAAAGAGAAACAAGTAACTTATCTACCAGATAGTAGCATAGACAGCCTTAAATAACCAGATCAGATGTAAAAATCTGATTTTTGAGCAACAAACAAAGCAGATCTCACTAGAGAAGTCTTATAGAGCATCAAAGAAGCCAGATCAGATGTAAAAAATCTGATTTTGAGTAGTAAACAGATCAGATCTCACCAGATAGTGCTTGTAGAGCATCAAAATAGCTAGATCAGATATAAAAATCTTATTTTTAAGCAGCAGACAGGGCAGATCTCACCAAATAAGGCTTGTAGAACATCAAAAGATCCAGATCAATTGTAAAAAACAGTTTTGGACTGCAGATCAACTGTAAGAAACTGTAAAAATCTGATTTTGTAGTAGTTTTGGAGCAGTTCTGGTGATTTTTCTATTTTGGAGCAGTTTTGGAGCAGTTCTGGATCAGTCCAGATCTGTAAAAAAATAATTTCTGGACTGCTGGAGGCATGCCTTTGGGGGGCGGTAACTTATTTGGAGAGATAGGAGAGGATTGTTGATGAAATTGAGGGAAGAAGATGGTGAATTTTTTGGTTTAGGATTTTCCTCACTCTGATGCCATGTAAAGAAATAGAAAATTCTAAAAGGGAATTGATTGATCATAAAGGAGAGACAATACATATATATAATAAAAGTGATGGGTATGAGTCTATTGGGTAGAAACCCAATAGCTCACTAACCAATAGCCCACTAACTATTCTAACATAATGCTTATTCGTCTTGAGGATGTAATGTTGACGGGGAGTGAGTTCAATCTTATGGGTTATGTGTTGATCACCTCTGAAACAAGGTAAGCCTTCGCCAGCGATCCAAGGTAAACCAAAAAGGCAAGTAAATTTATTTCTTTCCTTTCATTTCTTAGTTTAAACTACATCTTCAAAACCAATGTTTCTTCTTTCTTTATTTTTCTTTCTTATTTTACTTAATTTAGATACACTTTCAAATACCAACACCATTTCTGCTGCCATCTTCTATCTTCTCTTCTTCTTAACTTTTAACACATTTTCTTTTCTCTTTAAAAATCTAAAATGTTTTAACCGATCTAGTAACTTAGAAAAGACTTACTAAAAGCTTCTATCACAGTCCCTCCTTGTGGATCACGACCTATAGCGGTAGAATTGAGGAACCTCGCACTTTTTTAATCTATCTCAAAACTTCTCTTATCCATGCACAGGTTAGTCTCGATCAAATTTTTGACATCGTTGCCGGGGAGGGACGATAAGTTTTCTTTTTAAAGTTTACTTAACGGTTAATTCTTTCTCCAATGTTTTTGTGTGCAGGGGCCAAATTCAGGAATCTAAACACTGCAGAGGACATATTGTTACTCTGTGCATCTGCCCAAGAAGACAGAGCACTAGAGCCTAGTAACAAGCCACGCAAATGCGGCAAAAGCCACGTTTTATGGCTATTTTGGTGGATTATTAACCCTGTTTCTTGAAGGGTGGTTGAATGGGAAAGATATAACTTCTACAGTAGTTAGATTTTTCATTATTAACTTGATTTGCACACTGTTTCTAATCCAAACAGTAACTTGTGATTGTTAAATGCAAAAAAAAAAGATTAGATATAGCATTTTAGGTACTTGTTTAATTCGTTATATTTTTTTTACTGTTAAATAGTGCTGGAGAAAAGCTACGCGTGCATAGCATGTAGTATACGAACACTTTTGAATTGTTTATATTGTTTAAGCGTTGCTTTTCATATATATGTACACGTTGCACTATAATGATTAAGGGCATATCCTTAAACAAGATAAGGTGGGAAGTCATTCTCTTAGCCTAAAAACCATCTCCTTATTCACTAACCCCATCCTAACTAAAATTGAGTAGACGTTGGCCCTAGGGACACCTCAGACTCATTTAAAAGATTGACCTAAGGAGGAAGTTGTTAGAGTTTTACTCTACACAAATCAGTGTCAAAGGTTGGGGATTGAGAGGCGAAATCTCGAAGAATAGTAGTTTGGCACAATCAGACCCGTTGCTCAGGCACGAGTACCTCACACTGGTTTTGTCCCTACCTGGCCGATTAACTTGTGGTCAGATTGCTGCAATATACCTCATGTGGACAGTCTAATCAGTTAGGAGACGTCTAGGTCTAAGGTCTACTCTAACTTAGGTTAGATTTTTCTTTCTTTTGTTTGTTTATTTGTTTGTTTTTATTTTTGATACTTTTTTGTGTGATACGGATTATAATTATAATTTTTTCAATGAATATAGTGATTCATATTTCACCCCTACATTTTTTAATTCGGATAACACTAACCCGATATTTCATAACTTTAACCAAGTATGCCAGATTAGTCTTATCCGAATCACCATATGCCCCTCCCAATATTATGAACAAGACTAGAACAACCATATCCCCTCTTCACCGAGTCAGTGAGGATACAATTCCCCTAAGGGCGAGTTTGGTTGCAAGGAAGTGGGCAGAAGTAAGGAAATGAGGAAGTATAATTGCTCACTTCCATATCTATATAAACACCAGAAAAGAAAAATGAGAAAACCCCTTTTCTCTTTTCTCTTTTCTCTTTTATACAATCACTTCCTTACTTCCTAGGTGCTACAGTTAATTTTGTGGTCATGTAAATCTCATTTGTAACAAGTTGTAATTCAAAACAGTTAATTTTGTGATCATGTAAATCTCATTTGCATTCTAATTGCAATCTAATTTTTATTTTTCTTAATTAATTTTTATTTTAATATTATTTTACATTCAACTTTGTGGTCAATTTTTTCACTCACTTTCACATTACCATCCAAACACCAGAAAAAACATAATATTTTCTAAACCACACTTCCCAACATCCAAACACCAAAAAATTCACTAACCAATTCTCAAATTCCAAAAGGAACTATCACTGCTTCCTCACTTCCACCCCCTAACCAAACGGCCCCTAAGTCATTTTATCAACCACCTACCAACACTCAGCTTCGTATACTCTTTATCAAGTTCACTCTATAGAAGAAAATCTGACTTCGATAAGTTCTAGAAACGGTTGATCGACGAATTAAAAAAATTGAAAGACTCACGATTCCATCAAAATTTCCAAATTCAAGATCCCTACCCCATTTTTCAAGTCTCGCCACAACAAAACGAAGGACTCATTGACTTAGAAAAGAGTATGAAACCTATGATTCAATCCTAAAATGATTATATTCAGTCCCAAAATGATTCCTTCAATAGGTTAGAAGCACAAATGAATCGTTTAATCAACATAGTAAATGATAGGAATGAGAAAACTCTACTTAACACATTTTTGACTATTTCAAAATTTTTTTGCCATATTGATAGGAGTCAAGAATCATGGTGTCTTAGAGACTTTAACCAAGATTCAATTCCACTACAACATATTGAACTTGATCAATCACAAACCTTGGACAAATTGACAAGTTTTCATTTCAAGGAAATTGAACTTGAATATAAATGTGATCCCGATCCCCAACTTTGTGATTCAATTCTAATTTTTGAATCTACGTTGAGTTTGGTATCCTTACCCAATTTGGACCCAATTCCTGAGCCAATACTAATTCCTGTACACATAGAGCTTGAATTTAAAACACCTATTTTGAAAAGACATTCTATTGATAGGAAAAGAATGTGAATTTCAATTTTTTGATTTGTAACCAACTCTTTAAACAAAACTGAGTCTTGAACCTAAACTTGATTGAAGTCATATTGTCAAGTCAGGTTCCCGAACCTTTCATTCTTAAGAGCAAGTCAACCATTTCATCGAATCACATTATATTGTTGGATCAAGGTATGACCATAATGACTCCGAGATGATATTCCAAGATTGGTCATATAACAGGGATGATTTTGATATTAGGATCTTGCATAATCTTATTCAATATAGGGGTAGTAACACTATAAATAAGAAAGAGGTCATCAAAGGTGGGTTCCTTGAAATTCAATATTATATAGATTGGGTAGCAACGCTTGGCCCAATCCGATCACCTTGAGCTAACATATTTTCTTCTCTCATCTTTTTCATGCATTTATGCATTCATTGATACATTGAGAACAATGCATGAGATAAGTGTGAGGGAGAGTTCTAACATAACATAGGTTTTCTTTATATACATATATATAAATATTTTCTTTTCTTTAAAACTTTTTGAAAAGAGAAACAATATTTTGATTTAGTTTTTTGTAAGAAATTAGTTAATTTTAAAGAATAGGAAAATCATAATTAGGATTTCTTATACTTAGTCAAAATAAGATTATTTCTTTGATTTCTAGGGTTACGAAGAAAAAATTGGAAAAGTTATTTAGTTTTGATTTTACCTTAATGAAATATGCATACTTTATACACTCACACTAAGGGTTAAAAAACAAAGATTCTTATGCCTTATAAAAAATAAAAAAATAAAAAAAATAAATATATATATCAAAAATACTCTGATTGAGCTGGGTATTTGTGCCTCATAAAGCATAAGTATTCATGCCTAAAAGTGGTCCATATTATAAATAAAAACCTTTAGTTTTGTGGCCTTGTTTGCTCGCGTCCTTAAGACCTTGGGGTGTTTTCTCACCCGGTGCCCTAAGACTATCCGGTTTGGGAGTCACCGACTAAAGACTCGTTACATAGGCAAGTTAGAAAACCTAATTGAACTAAGGGACATTACCGTCATAATATGTAAAAATAAGACATAAGAGTTAGAGTTGAAGAACCTTTGTCAAATATTCACGGTCACAGAGGTGCGTATGACTTAGGATAAAATAATAGACTAGGTAGAAAATACAATTTTTATCCTTAACATTGATTGATAACAAGTTTTTGAATAAAAACTAAGTTTAGAAATGAATAATTTGGTATTTCTATAACTTATAAATTACTTGAATCTTTTGCAAAAATTCTTCAAATATTTTCTTTTTTAAAATGTGTTTTCAAAATACTAACACTTTATTTTCCTTTATTTATGGATTTTGTGAAAGTAATTCACTGAAAATTCTCACGAGACAAAACCCGTCCTCTAGGGGTAACCTAAAGGTTTAACGGCTTGTTGCACGTGCTAAGTGCAACCGTGATTCCTATGAAAGTGAGTTAGATCAAGTTAGCTCTATTTACTTTTTACTTGTTTTGCTCGAGGATGAGGTGTGAAAGTGTGATCGGTTACTGATATTGCATATTTATTGTCACATTTTCATATTTATTTTATAATAAACTCTGCTTTTTAATCTTATTTTTATCTAAACGATGTGCATGCCTTTACTAATGGAGATGAAAAAGAAATGAGCCCAAAAGCCATTTAAATTCTGATTTTGAGTTTAAATCAAAATCTAGGATTAGGACAAAAGATTTAAGAGGGATAAGCGCAGCAAATCAGAGAAGATAACATCAAATGAAAACTGGTTAAATTCAGATTTGTATAAATCCATATAATTAGCTGAAGATTAACGGAGATATCGCCAAATTCAGAGCTCAAAACTGAAAATCTAATTGAAAATAAAAGTGAATCAAGAATCAACCATGGTTCACAGTCGCGGTCTCGGCCGCCAACTCAGCGGGCACTGAGACGGATCAGTCTCGGCGACTCGGATCGGTCTCGGGCGATACGCGCAAAACGCTATATAGAAAGCTCAAAATTTTTTGAAAAAATCACGACAAATCTTAAAAAATGTAGACATCTACATTCATGTATCACATATCCAAAACATATCACCTAGCACACTAAACATAAAGCGAAAGTGTAAATACATGCGTTGTCGGTAGAAGCATATCAAAATACATGCACAATATAGTAAATTGCACAAACTACATTCATAAATACATGCTAATGTAGTTATTTCCACATTGAATTGCGATGAGGCACAAAATCATCATGATCATCTCTGCGGTAAGTAGATAAACCGATACTAATGCTCGTAGATCTCTCAAGTTGTGGTCTGTAATCATGGACGTATGTCACACCATAATGTTCGCCTGATGTCAAACTCAACATTTGTATATGACCTTCAAGACTATAAGTTCCTCCATCAGTACTATTGTTGCCCTCATTATTGTGATCATCAACACCGCTGCCATCATCGCCATCACTGTCATCAATATCATCACAATCTTCACCATCATCAGTACTAGAATTGGATAAAACCCACACATCTTCACCATCACCATCATCATCTGCTTCTCTTATACCTCGGAGGACGGAGGGGAGAAATCGGAAACAGAGGGGGGAGGGGGAGGGGGAGGGAAAAGAGAGAGAGACGGGAGATGGAAAGGGAGACAAAGAGAGCGAATAAGAGAGGGAGGGGGACAGAGAAACAGAGGGAGGGGGAGGGAAACAGACAAAGAGAGACGGGAGATAGAGAGGGGGAGAGATAGAGAGCGGGTGAGAGAGGGAGGGGGAGGGACAGGGAAAAACAGAGAGGGAGGAACATCACCTAGGGCTGGGAGGAGCGGCTAACGACGATCGGGCGGCTGCGAAGTCTAGATCTGAGCAGCAACGATCGGGCAGCGGCGGCGATCTCCAAATCTGAGCAAGAGAGGTAAGTTTTTTCCTTTTTTTCTTTATACCCGTTCGTCACGGGTGAATATACGTTTCGAGCCGACTCGACCGAGAATCGGAGTCAACTCGGCCGAGTTACGACCGATTCAGCCGTGAATCGGCCGAGTCGACCGAGTCAACTTCGATTCTCAGTCGAGTCGGTCTCCTCTGAGTTGAGTCGATCGACTCGTGACTCGGACTCGTCTCGGAGCGGGCCGAGACGGATACGACTCGGCCGACTCGTCTCCGACTCGGCTAAGTCTTTGAACCGTGGAATCAACGAACCACGACATTCTTAATCTGGCTTCACGACCAGATATAAGCCGCGAAAACGCATCCAAAGCCACGTTTCCGCGGCTTAGTGGTGTCTGTTGGGGAAACGTTAGCTCCCCTATCTTCGTACGCTCCTTCCCCTTTCAGTTCTCCTATAAATACCTGCAAATTCAGAGGCAAAAGGGCACCACTCCACCAGAGAATAGAAATTAGGCTTAGGCTTGTAGTTTAATATAGATTTTTTTAATGTAAATTTTTGTTTTTCTTTATGTAACTGAGATCAGAGAAAAGTTTCATGAGAGAATAAGGTTGTATTGAGAGTGACAACAGTGTAAATTTCCTCTTTTCTTTTATTGTCTCTATTTTAATCGAAGTTACATTCTTTTATTTTTCTTCTTTTTTACTTTGCTTTTTTTGTGTTCGATTATTTAATCCAAGTGAATCTAGTAGCATCGAAATTGTCTTGCCTTTGCGAGTGCCACTGATAACTCACGATGATGAAGTCCTCTTAAGTGTACGTATCATTTCATGTTATTCGTCTTGATGATGTAATGTGAACGGGAACTGAGTTCAATCTTATGGGTTATGCACTAATCACCTCTGAAGCAAGGTAAGTCTTATCCAGCAATCCGAGATAAATAATCAGCCAAAGAGTTAAATAAATCTTTATCTCTTTCCTTTCATTTCTTAGTTTAAAATACATCTTCAAAACTAACATTTCTTCTTTCTTTATTCTGCTTTCTTTTTTTACTTAATTTTGATGCACTTCCAAACACTAACACCATTTCTGCTACCATTCTCTATCTTCTTTTCTTCTTAACTTTTAACACTTTTTTTAAAAAATACTAAGAAGAAATATTTTAACCGATCTAGTAACTTAGAA
This sequence comes from Agave tequilana, assembly GCA_038442645.1. Taxonomy (NCBI): domain Eukaryota; kingdom Viridiplantae; phylum Streptophyta; class Magnoliopsida; order Asparagales; family Asparagaceae; genus Agave; species Agave tequilana. The sequence continues at coordinate 80,016 of JAVJIF010030718.1, read as the reverse complement.
AAGACTTACTAAAAGCTTCTATCGTAGTCCCTCCTTGTAGATCACGGCCCGCATAGCCACTTGCACATGTTAGCCTCGACCAGGCTTTCGTGTTTTCAATAAGCACTATGGTGGTTGAAGAATCTATTCATGTTTCTTTCAAAGAGACTAATTTTTTGAATCCAAGAAAAGATAATAATGAGATATGTATATTGTCGGACACTTTAAAAAAGATGAATCTTGACGACTCAATAAAGAGAAAGAGGATGTTCAATCCTCTCAAAAGTAAGAACCGATGAATGCCAGTTATGATTTGCCCAAGACATGGAGATTTATCAAAGACCATCCAAAGAAGCAAATCATTGGTGACACATCAAGAGTTAAGACTAGAGCTCAAGCTCAAAGCGAATGTGGTAACTTAACGTTCTTACCTCAAGTAGAACCTAGAAATATATTTGATGCACTTAAAGATGAGTTTTGATTTTTGGCTATGAAAAGATGAGTTGAATAATTTTGAGAGAAACCGTGTTTGCAAATTGGTTTCTAGACCCAAAAAGTGTTCCACCATCGAAACAAAATGGGTATTTAGGAATAAACTTGATGAACATGGCATAGTCACTAGAAACAAGACTAGATTTGTTGCCCAAGGAGACAATCAAGAAGAGGGCAGTGACTATGATGAAACGTTCGGACCAGTGGCTATTGGAAGCTATTAGAATGCTTCTAGCCCCTGCAAGTTTCAAAAATTTTCATCCTTTTTAAATGGATGTTAAAAGTGCTTTTCTTAATGGATTTATTGAGGAGAAAGTTTATGTTAAATAACCTCTCAGTTTTGAAGTCTACCCCAAATACTTGGGACAAATGGCTTAGTTGTTGTTGTTGAAATTCACGAATTTTCTGATCATGTTTTCAAATTAAAGAAAGCTCTTTATAGTTTGTAGTAAGCATCACATACTTGGAATGAATTATTTTCAAGTTTTCTTTGTGAAAATAGTTTTGTTAAGGGTAAAATTGATTGCACCTTATTTGTAAAAGTCAAAGATAACGATATGCTACTTGTGCAAATATAGTTGACGACATTATCTTTGGTGCTACTAATGAATCTTTGTGTGCAGAATTTTCAAATGTACGCAAAAAGAGTTCGAGATGAGCATGATGGGTGAGCTTAACTTCTTTTTTGGCTTACAAACCAAGCAAACTAAGGAGCGTATTTTCATAAATCAAGAGAAGTATGCAAAAGAACTTGTGAGAAAGTTCAAAATGCCAGATGCCAAGACAATCTGAACACCAATGAGTACTTCAACAAAGCTTGATAAAGATGTGAAAGGTAGAAGTGTAGATATAGAGGTCCATAAGGGTTTGATTGGTAGTTTATTTTATCTTACTACTAGTAGATTGGATATAATATTTAGTATATGCTTGGTGCTAGATTTCAAGCCTCTCCTAATGAATCACATTTGCATGCGGTTAAGAAGATTATTAGATATGTTAAAGGTACATCTAGTTTTGCCTTCTTATCCTAGTTTTGGCATACATCATTTGAATTGATTGGTTATTGTGATGCAGATTTTGCCGAAAGCAAAATAGACCGCAAAAGCATCAGTGGCGCATGCCAATTTTTAGGACATACTCTTGTTAGTTAGCAAGAAACAAAATTGTGTGGCCTTGTTCAAAACGTAAGCAGAATATATCGCTGCCAATTTGTGTTGTGCCCAAGTACTATGGATGAGGCAAACTTTAAATGATTTTGAATTGAGTTTTGATACTACTTATATCTTGTGTGATAATACTAGTGCTATAAATTTGTCCAAAAACTATTATTCATTCTAGAACAAAACATATTGATGTGAGACACCATTTTTTGAAACATCATATTGAATGTGGTGACATCAAACTTGATTTTGTGGACACTAAGAATTAACTTGCAGATGCTTCTACAAATTGTTGCCAGAAAATCAATTTTGTTCTATCTGTAAGCACTTGGGCATGTGTTCTCTTGATTCTTAAAGTTGTTTGATTTTCTGAAATTTATGTGATTAAATTTTGCTGATTTTCTTGTTATTTATATGAAGGATTCATATATGTATTTTTTGGTTTTTTAAGACCAAAATAGGCACTTGTTCACATTTAGGTCGACCACTAAAAGCGGACGGTCGACCGGATTGATGATTAAGTTTTTTAAGTTCAAAAGCTTTATAGGAATCAATTGGATTGACTGCCCAGCTTCGTGGTCCACCTAATTGAAGCATACTAACCAACCATAACCGTCTCTTTACTCACTCTTTTCCAAGCGTCACTTCTCCAAACCGAACCCAAAATTTCCCAAATCCAAAATTCCCAATCCATTCTCAAAATTTCCCAAATCCAAATCAAACCCACCTCTATTTCTCCCATCTCCACCCTCTTTCACACCATGGTGAGAGCAAAACTTCCCGTGAGCAAGCAAGGGGCAGCGGCAGTGAGAGCTCAAAAAGAGATTAAGGGGGTTCTTCTAAAATGACGCCTAAAGCAAAAAATGACTACTTCCAAGCCAAGCATCACCGCAAGGAGTGATATTGAAGATAGAAGAAGAATGCAAAAGGAAAATTGAGAGAAAGGGAAGAGGAAGAAAAGTGAGACACATGGATTCAGAGGAAGAGGTTGAGGCTACGGAAGAAACTAAAGAATTGGACTTCGGTGGCGACATTGATCAAGAGGGTCTCATCAAAGAGGGAGATCCAAGTCTAAATGGGTACATCAGTATCAAGGCAAAGAGAGATTAGTGGAGTTGAAGACTGGTCAGGATGAGCTTAAGGCTAATGTTGCATTGTTGACAGAGGAGCACAAGAAGAGAATGAAAGTAGTCAATGACCGTTTCAAGACCCTATTCATGGGGCTGGCTATGAATGGACTTGTTTTTGGACCCATCAGAGGTGCCCACCAGCCCCAGCAGCATCAACAACATGAACAGGAGCATCCTAGGGTGGCAGTTGAGCACCAAGATGGTGAGGAAAGAGCTGCTGAAGATCCTCACACAACACAAGAGGGACCCAACAATGCTAGTGGTGATGTTGATAGAGTGACGCCCCCTATTGTTTCCTCTCATCCTATTGGTGAATATTTCATATCATGGTCCCTACTACCTGACATTTGTCCATATTAGACCATACCTCATTTTATATATAATCTCCTTTTATTGCTGTAATCCAGCTTCTTCGTTGGATACACCAGCCTCTGATGCTTAAGACCAAGAGAGACATGTGATGGTTTTTGTTTTGTATTTTCAAACTTGTTTTGATTTGATGATGGTCTGCAATCTAAAAACAATTATGTCTCTTTTGAGTTATGACCCATAGTGGTCTTGATACTTACTGTATTGGTTTGTATTTGTCATTATTTACACTGCTTATGGATTGTAATAGCTTATTTAGAAGCCACTTGTGCTCAATTCCTATCTTAATTGCATGTGATGGCTTTGGTATTTGGTTTTCCTTTCTTATCATTTCTCTTATCCATATCTAATGATTATTGGTATTTGTATCTTTGGTATTTGTATCTCAACCCCCTCTTGATGATGCCAAAGGGGAGAAGATTTGGTGATACATATATGATTCATATATGCATGTTTGGTGATACTTTGAGATAATATAGCATGTTTGGTAACACTTTGGTGATATTATGAGATACACACTTGAATTTTGTGATGTGAATGTGAAATGTGATACGTCTATTGTGTACTCACATATGTGATTTATGGCTTTACGCATGTGTTTGCATGTTTATGCATGTTTTGCACAATCTAGACTTTTGTAAAACTTGTATATATTATAAATGTGGAAATTGATGATTTTAGCAAACTTATGCATATATATATGTGCGTGTGTGTGATATGATATATTTTTGACATTCTTCTAATACACATATATTTGGTTATATCTCTTTATTATACAGGTTTTTAAGCTTTACTTGTGATATATCTCTTGTGCATCATATATCAATGCATATATGCGGAGGGAGCTTTAATACTCCCCCTTTTTCTATGCATGATGCGTATATGTAAGGGAGCTTTAAGATTTACACTCAATTATAGTTTTATGTATCTTAATTAGTAGTCATCATCAAGGAAGAGATTGTTAGTCCTATTGTGCTTTAGTTTGATGATGACCACTTTTAAGCTACTTACGCACTAACAACTCATATTCTAATTTTTTGTGTTTTGTTTTAAGGCAAAGCACCTATATGGCTGTTGGATGGATCAGATCTCAAATTGCAAAATCATACAAAAGAAGTGTTAGCAAATATGTAACTTAAGCTACTTAATTTATCAAGTCAAGTCAACTAGAGCTAGAGTGATGTGCTAAAGATTGCTAAATCCATTTAAGATTACTATGTAAGGTAAGAAGAACTGAGGCAAGAAGCTAATTTGAAACTAGAATGCATATTCATACTTGTGCATGTATATTTCAATTTGAATTCAACTATAATTTCCCTTAAATTTTGTTAAAATGCCCAAAAGCTTTTAAACTAAATTTAAAATACCATTTTGGGTCTTTTTACTTTGATTTTATGCCTATTGAAATTTATACGAATTATTTCATATTTTTTAAAGACATTTAAATCATGTTTTGTGAGATTGGGATTTTTGGATCGACTGCTGGAACATGCGGGTCGACCCATTTATGCACTGAAATACACGACAACATAAGCATTGTAAACCGATCAATCGCTTGTTCTTTGCGGTCTACTCTGAGATCCGTACAGATCGACCTCCACTTCTTTCACCGCTTCGTCCGTCAGAGCTCAGTGCTCTGGGTTGGACTCAGATCGACCGCCAGAGTATTTGTCGCTTCGTCCGCTGATGTCAGAATTGTACTCTAACTCTGTTGGGTTCGAATCGACCGCCAGGTCGACCATCTAACTGCAAAAATCTAGTTTTAGATTTTTCTGCGGTCCACCGTTGGGTTGATTTGGTTTTCACAAATTTTGAAAAAGTGAGGAAACTTTTGAAAATTCATTTCAATTCTTTATTTGGTCAAATCTTAGTCAAACCAACGGCAATTTTTTAGACTGTTGCAATTTTCTGTGAAAACAGACTGACTGTCGGGTCGACCGCTGTCGGCTTTTGAAATTGGTTTTAGCTCGTGTAGAAAACAGATCGACCAAAACTTTCTAAAGGTCGACCAACAGTGTGCAGATTTGAAATGTGAGAAGGCTTGAACTTGAATTTTTGGGTTGAACTGGTTTTCATATAGCCTTATTTCTCTTACCCATAAATACTAGTTTGCTTTACTCTCTTTCTAACCAATAACTCTACAATTTTTAACTTTCACATTCAAAAAGATTTTGAGTAAACATTCTCTACAGCTTATTTTTTCTATTCTTTTCAAATATTCAAAGAGTGATATTTTTGTGTTTTCAAGTTTCTTGATTTAGAAATTATTTTACACTTTCTATTCTCTCTCTCAATCTTTTTCAAAACATTCAAAGATTTTAGATCTAAAGCTTTCATCTTATTCGTTAATTCATCTAGATCTATAGTGTCAAGTTAAACTTGATCTTGATTATTTTTACTATTATAGCCTCAAAGTTGTAATCTTTCTTTGTGATTTGTGCTTAAGTAGTTTTTATTTTGTTAGAGAACAAACTCAACTTGTGAAAACTTGTGAGAAAATTCAACCATTTAAGAAGTGGTTTGGTGCAAGGTCTATGCTTCTACCCGCAAAGGAAGCAATTGTAAAGGTCAAAACTTCTATTCGAAAAAAGTCAGTGTAAGGTTTATGCTTCTACCCAGAAAGGAAGCAACCAATAGAAGATTGGTTTGAAATCCTAGAGAAGAGACCTCTACGTAATGGAGTTGGCCGATTGGTGGCCAAATCACTATAAATCGCCTGTCGACTCTCTATTGCTCTATCTCTCTTACTCTATCTCTATTACTTGCTTAATTGCTATTACATTGCTATTATTTCATTTATTGTTACATCTATATTATTTCATCCAATCAAAATTGGATATAAAGTGTTTTAAATTGATTGTAAACCCTATTCACCCCCTCTAGGGTTGTCACATTATATTTCATAGACTTCTAAATTTTGATTTACTGACTTTATCTTCTATTTGAATACAAAATGGAGTTAGATCAAACTCTATTTTCCCTTTCAAGTTTTGGAGTTAAAGAAAAATCTAATCTGACCGGATTTTTCTAAACTGCACTAAAGTCTAACTTTTGGAGGTATCTAATTGTAGTTTATTACACTATGAATGAAAGCCAAGTGGAGCTCATATTGCGTTTTTGGAGTTAAAAGACTTAACTGAAGAAAATTACACTAAAGAAAACTCAACTCCAAAGCCAAACAGGGCCTAAGTTGTTATCTGAGGAGTCATCTGAGGGTAAAGTAGAGTCACCATCAGCATCGCCTCTTATCCATCGAAACAGGGTCTGTGATGGAGCAAAGCTCCATGACAAAAACTTTTGGCTTATGTCAAGCCGCTTGAACCTGGGACTCCCACTACCCACCTTAACCCTTCACTTCCTGCGATTTTCTAAAAATTGTATTACCTAGTATACTACTAAGACAATCCATATAGTTGGTAGCTTTTTCCCCACTACTTCCATCTGTTTCACTTTTGTTAAATCATGTTACTACATTCTTGTAACCCAAGATAATGAAATTAATTTCCTAAACTTGTATCTCAATTTATGTTACTTCTTTTCACTTTTTCTCCGACTTAAATTCTCTTATTTTCAATGAAAATGCCAAGTCCAAGTGGGCCAAGTCCCAATATGTTGCAGTTAGATTTTTTTTTTTTTTTCCTTTTTAAATGATGTTATGTGCAACTATTTGTATTTTTTATGGGCTACATGTGTGTCCATGTGACTACCTCTGTCATGCACGTGTGCACGTGTGTATAATGACAGCTTCTTTTCTGAGTCCCTTCTCCATTGTGCATCAATTTTCGTAATTACCTGCCAATGGCTACATGTGTGTGCATGCAACCATATCTCTGTCATGCACATGTGTGCGTGTGTATAATGATGCTTCTTTTCTGAGTCCCTTCTCCATTGTGCATCAATTTTTACCTGCCAATGGCTAGGAAACCAGCAACATAAAGCAGGTCAAGAACCTGCTATGTTAAAGGTGTGGGTCAATTAGATGCATGCCCTAGAGGTCCTAATGAACTAAAACATATAGTGTAAACCATGTTAATGTGGTTCTTCATATTTAATGAACTGAACATTGACTCGCATGATGGTTCATGGATTTGTGTACATTTATTTACATACACCGGGTCAGACCTCAAACATGATCATGCAAGTTGGAAGCATGTGGATGAAAGATGCTGTAATTAAATATTCTTGGATGAATAATACTTCAATATAAGAGCAGTAATCTTACTTTCATGATTGCAAGAGATGCTTCTCAGAGAAAGAGCCAACTGAAAACAACGAGCAAGGGCCACATGGCTAGATGTCTGTCAAAAATATTTGGAACTATCAAATGAATACTAGGAGAAACAGCTATGGTTCAAAAACATATCAGATATATAAATAAATGTATAGATTGTATAATTATATAGATAAGGCACTTTACAGAATTCCACATAACATAAATGTAACAGAATTCAAGAAACAGCAATTTAGAATCACAACTACACTTTTTCTAAAACTTTGATCACACACAACTTTAATTGAATTAATCAGGACACGGCTCAACATGCATATCTCATCCCATAGAACCCTAACAGCCAAATACCTTCTCTCTAATTGATTCTAAGCTCGTGCAATCAAGGATGCCAACACTGGTCACCTAAACTATACAAGATATAAGCATATGTTATATATCGAACATTTATGTATAAGGAAGCCTTTGGCTTCTTCCGAGAGATAGCATCATCCAACATGAGGGTTGGTAGTAGCCCTTCAAGTGTAATATAAATGACTTCTAAAGAAGAAGATAATGAAAAGGAAAAACTATTAATATGCCAAAGAATTGACATGACATAATATGAAAACAGACTCCAAGCCTAGGTTCCAGCATTGCTTTTTGGCTCTGATGTAGAAAAGAGGAACTGATGGGGACATCACTCCAACATTGTGATTCTACACCAAGAAACGTCGCTGCACCCTTTCATTATGGTTCGATTAGGGCTTGAGGACTTGAGTTATATTGAACCGGTTATCTTAGTTATTTACTCTTTATTATATGTTTTGCTATTTATTTTGTTAGTTTCTTTTAGTCCTTTATTGGTTGTGATGGACTTCTTTGTTGAAGTAGGCCTATTTAAGGCTAAGACTACTATTGGATTTCTCAATTTTTAGATGAATTAAAAATTAGCTTGGAAAAATTCTTAAACCAGTGTGCTTGAGTGAACCCTTGAGAGAGATTCTCAAATTTGTGTTTTGATCCCCATCATATTGGTATCAGAGCTAAAAAAATCAAAAAAAAAAAATCCATCCACAAAAATTTTCCTCCTCCAGAAACCCTAGAGATCTCTCCCGTTTTCTCTTGTTGGCCCAAAGGCCTTCCACCCTAGTTTTGATGATGATTAACTCATGTAGTTATGTTTACTAATAATCTTGTGTTGTTTAAGTTTCAGATCATTAGCAAGATATTAGTTGGTGATTAGCTTCAACAAAGGTGTTTAGAAGCTTTTCATGGTGATTCCAGGGCCAAAGCATCAAGATCATACCATTACCTAGCCCATGGATGGAGTTTTGGAGCAAGTCAACTTGAAGATGAAGATCATCAAGAAGACTTAGGTATCCATAGTTTAGATAGTGTGTTTTAGATCCATTTGTAAAGCTTAGTATAGTTGATATGCTCAAGTGCACAAACACACACGTTTTTATGTTTCGGATTTGGTTTTCATGAATATTAGATCAAAACAAGTTTAATTTGTTTATATGTATAGTAGATGGTTTCTATTTATACATGCATGCTTAAACTTCTTAAACAAACTTATTTTGACTATCCTATTCATGTTTTGAAAAATCAAGTTTGATAAAAATACAAGTTTTGTTTTTGATAAAATTTGCAAGACTCAAAAATGAATTGATATGTTTGATATATGTCTTGAAATTTTTATCACTTGTTTGTGTTTCAATATAAAATGATAAAACAAGTTTTGTGGATTTTTAGAAGACTTAAAAGATTTTTCAAAATATTTTTAAACTGTTTTTCTGATCCAGATTTCTGTTCCAGGCTTCAACCAGTCGACTAGTCAAACTGACCTAGTCGACTTGGGTGAAGTCGGTCGACCGGGCCGGTCGACCGACGTGCACAGATCTGTGCACGTTTGGCAGCTCTGGGACGGTCGACCGCCTGGGTCGACCGGGTCTGAGAGCAGTGCTCTCTGTTTGTTTGGGTCGACCGGGCTGGTCGACCGTGGTTGCCCAACGGTCACATTTCTGACCGTTGGCGGTCGACCGGGCCGGTCGACCGTCAGCCTGTCAGGCTGCCACATCAGCCTAACGGCTAGTTTTCTGATGGAGGTATAAATACCCCATCTCTTGGGCTGTTTTGACAAGACTTTTGACAAGAAAATTTTCAGAGTTTGTTTAGTGTTTAAACAAGTTTTCAAAAGAGTTTTTGAGCCAAAAAGATTTCATCTTTCTTGTTTTGGGTTTTTGGAAAATCAAAGAAAATAGGAATTTGGGATATTTGTATTGGTTTTCATTCTCTATCTTTTACAAGAGTTTTCCCAAGTATTTTCTTTGTTGCTTGTTTCCAAAAACACCTTGATTTCCACACTTGAGCTATCATACTATCCTAATCTATTAGGATCTTTGTTTTGTGAAAAAGAGAGAAAAGAGAAGTTTTGAGAGTGGTAAGTTTGGATCCCTCTTTAAGTTGTAAACCCTCCTTACTTTTGTTGTATCCCTCTTTGGTAGAGGTTGATCGGAGTGGTATTGATGTTTGTGATATCTTTATGTTTAGTGTGTTAGGTGATATATTTTGGACCATAAATGGTGTCTTTCGTGATTTTTTAGATTTTTTGGCTTTCTATGTATTGTCGCCCGATGATTCGCCGAGACCGATCCGTCAGTGTACTGTTGGCTACGGGCCTTATCCCTCTTCGGTAGAGGTGGATTGTGGTTGTATTGCCTCGGTGGCATTGAGAGAGGAGTTCGGTACTCCTATAGTGGATTGGAACTCCTACACGGTGGTGTAGGCGGGGATGTAGAGCAAGGTGCTCGAACCTCGAAACATATTATTGTGTTTGCGTTTGATCCACTTGTCTCTCTAACTCTCTCTCATTTATTTGTGCAAAACATCATACTTCACTCATATCATATTTGCTTGTGTTGAGCATAACTCATAGTCATATCATATCTATTTGCTTGCATTGTGTCTTGCATATTTCATATTGCTATATCTTGTATATGTTTGGTTGTTTGTGTGTGCCTCACTTGTACTTAATCAACAAGAGTTTCACATAGCACCTCAACCCATTCAAGGGGAATCAAGAGGAGTTAGTCTAGAGCCCTTCGCGGGGAATTCGGCTACACTTGTTGATTGTATCAAGTGTGTTGCAAAATTTGCATTAGCTTCCGCATTTAGCGCATTTAGTTCCTAGATTAGCACTTACACCTATTCACCCCCCTCTAGGTGTTTTTTAATTGGTATCAGAGCTAGTGCTCCTGATACTTAGGCTTAACATCCTAGGAGTGAGATCTATTTGTTTGCTAATCTTATTTGCATTTGTTTGTGCACACATATAGTTTACCATGGCCTTCATGACCCCACCTAGTTTTGACCCTTCCAACATTATTGTTTGGAAGATTAGAATGACTGTTTATTTACAAATCCTAGGTCATAAAGTTTACCTTGCCATTACCAAGGAATCCTTCCTTAGTGATAGCAATCATATAGGGGCCAATGCACAAGCCCTTGAGGCCATTAGAAGCACACTTTCAAAAGAATATCTTATGCATGTTTCTAATCTTGATTCCGCTTTTGCAGTGTGGAACAAGTTGACAACAACCACCAACATCTACAAGCTTCAAGTCCAAATCCAACAAGAAGAGGAATCTAGTGGAGAATCCGAGCCACAACAATGCTATACGGTCCAAGGGAATGACTCCCTTGAGGTACACTCGGAAACTCAACTAGATAGTGATGATTGTGCTAGTTCTTCAAATGACTTTGTTGATCCCCATGCTTTGAATAAAGAACTATCTATTGTTTGTGAAAAATTGATTGAAAAATATAACATTTTGAAAAAGAAAAGTCTAGGCATTAACAATGAAAATAAAATTTGATTTCTAGACTTGATGTTGTTTTGCAAGAGAAGGATGAGATTGCTAATGAAAGGGACTCATTAAAATCTCAACTTAATCTTGCTTTAAATGAAAATAAAATTTTGAAAAATAAAAATGATTGTGAAGATGTTTTGAAGAAAAATGAAAATTTGTCTTCAAAAGTTGATCTTGTTTTAAAAGAGAATGTTGCTTTGAAAAATAAAATAATTTCTATTTCAAATAATTTGAATGTTTGTTTAGATAAAAATATTGTTTTGCAAAATAAGATTGATGCACATGTTTGCCATGCTAGGGTAGTATCACACACTTCACCTATTGCATGCCACACTTCTTCTAAGATTAATGATGATATTTGTTTGCTTAAGAAGAAGGTTGATTGTTTGGGCTCCACTATGAGCCAATGTGCCATGAACCACTCACGTTTGGAAACCTTGGTTCGAAAGAAACAAGTTCCATCCTTTATGCATGCACACCCTTCACGGCATACACATGCTCCTCACGGACACCATCACACTTTGTATGCTCATGTGTACACTTGTACACATTGTGGACGTATTGGCCACCTTGCTAAATTTTGTTATGATAGATTACATGTTTCAAATTTAGTAAAGAATTTTGTTTGGGTTAGAGAATGTACTAACCCCCATGGACCCAAGAAGATATGGGTACCAAAGACCACCCCTCCTTTATTTGATGTAGGTGTGGGCTCTCACATGACGTGAGAGTTGTCGTACCTTGGAGTGGATGCGTTCCGTACTTAAAGGAGATTATTTGGATGCATCACTTTCAAGGGAAAATTGGTGGGAAGACCACCTTGGTTTGGAGAACTAGAGCGGTGCCCTCATTGGTTTTGGTATCGAATCTCTAACTCATTATTTATGTTTACATGCTTTCCATGTTTATCTTTCATAGCATGTTTTGATGTTTGTTGATTACTATGATAATGCCATGCTTATTAGATTTGTGATATACATATTTAGTTATTTTGAGACACCCATGTTTAATATGAATAAATTCTTTTGTGTTCTCACTATATGGTTGCTATTGCGTATATCATATTTCTAATAACATGTGAATATTCATAATAATCATGTTTTTGCTTATCATGATGATTTTTATATTGTGTTTTGATGCTTCATGTTTTGAATATGTGTTTAGATGTTAGTTTTTACTAAAACTAGGAATATACTTGTGCATATAGTGGGCCACAAATAAATCTATATATGTTTGGGCTTGATTGCTTATTTGAACCCATTAGATGTGCTAGTATAGTCTAGTTTTGATGATTCATACATTTTAAACTTGTATTCCTATTTTTGGATTTGTTTTATGTGTATAAGTTTTCAATTCATCTATATGTGTATTTTGCCAAACTTTAAGATATACATGTATACTCCTTGAGTCATTTGCCTTTCATGCAAATCTATATATATAGACTCAATTGTGTTTAGGGATATGTATGTATACTTATTGTGTTAACAATTCATACATATACCTTGAAATGAAATTTGTTTTAATGAAAATTTAGTTTTTCATGTTTCCATATGTTTTTGTTTAACTTCATGTATATGTCTATTTTATCCAAATTATTGTTATACATATACAACCTTTTGAGCCACGTGCCTCCATGCATATATCTTTGTGGACTCGTTGTGTTTGGATATGTATGTATGCTTTAATTTGTATAGGACATACACATACCTTGAAGATTAAATAAGTTTTGATGTTTCCATGTTTTCTTATTTCAAGGAATTTTGAGCTTAATTGGATATTTCATAATGCCATGTCACACATTACTTGTACACTCACCATTTTTAAAATATTTCTCATGAATATGTTTTCATGAGTATGTATGGACTTTATTGAATATTGAGTGTTTTTAAGTGCTATGTGATTTACATGTGTTTTATGAAAATTATTTTTGTTGTATTCCTTGCTTGAAGGATTTCGTACTAGTTTAAAAGATTTTTCATTTAACTAGTTACGGTATTCTTCATTTTGGTAGAGTTTTTCAAACAAAGCTTATTTTTCAAATCTATTTTTGAAAACCCCTACCCTTTACGGGAGGTTGGATGGGAGTCCATGCCTTGTATGTTTATATTGAAAATCTTTTAAACTTGTGCATGAGATGGGTGGATTAGTTATATGAGTTATACCATGCTTTTATTGTTATGTCAATTGGTATCATTGAACTCTTTCAATTGGTATCATTTTGATCCTTTTGTATACTCATAATTGTTTATTGTGTATGTATATTTTCAATTAGTATCATCTATTAGTGATTGGTACTCATTCTATTTCATACACATATACTTGTTTTATTTGTGCTATTATATTTCTATATCTTAAGCACAAATCTTGTTTATGTAAGAGCTTGAGCTTCACTTTATTTCAATTGATTTAGTTTTCAATTGGTATCTTATTTCAAGCCTACGCATAGCTTTTGTTGGTATTTCATAAAGGGGAGAAAATTCGATTTTCATATTTCAATTGGTATTTAGTTTTCCACTCCCTTACTTTATGATAGAAAATAGTCATTTCAATTGTTTATATGACTTAAAAAGAAAATACTATCTTTTGATATCAAGATGTTTTGTGTTTTAAATTGGTATCTAAAAATTTTGTTTAAAGAAAAATATTCAAAAGTTTTGATTTATATTGACTATATGCAAGGAGAGCTTAACATCTCTTCTACATATAGATTCATGTTGAGTGTATCTTGTATTGAGGAGCTTAACATCTCTTCTTTATGTGGTACACGTGTGTAGGGGGAGCTTCACATCTCCTCTTATACATTACATAATGTGTGTTATGTGAATTAGGGCTTAACATCCCTCTTTCATGTAATGCATATGTGTAGGGAAGCTAACTTAGCGTCTTCCTCTTCATGAATGTATATAGCATATAACATTTATTGATCTTTGTTTACTTTCAATTGATATCAAGATACTTCATTGACATATTTTCAATTGATATCCTAATTGATTGTCACCCCTTATTGACCTTATTTTTTTTGTTTTAGACAAAAAGGGGGAGAACATTGTTTTATTGTTTTGATTGACAAAAAGGGGGAGAAAGATTTTTACCCCTCATTTATTGTTTTGATTGTTTACCCCTTTGTTGATGATTGACAAAAAGGGGGGGAATTATTTGAGAAAGATTTTGGTTTATATATGCATACTTATGTTTTTGCATATATTAAGTTTTATTGGTATCTAGAGCATCTAGTGTTTTTGTTAATGTTTTATTAATTTAATTGGTATCTAGAGCTTCTAGAACATGTTTATGTGTTTTATGCATGTTGATGCATACATGTTTATGTACATTCATTGCATATTTTTTGTTTATTTGTTTATGCATGAGTTAAGGGGGAGCTTCTTTGAAGCTTAACTTTAATCCATGCATATATAACTCCATGAGTTTTGTCATCATCAAAAGGGGGAGATTGTTGGCCCAAAGGCCTTCCACCCTAGTTTTGATGATGATTAACTCATGTAGTTATGTTTACTAATAATCTTGTATTGTTTAAGTTTCAGATCATTAGCAAGATATTAGTTGGTGATTAGCTTCAACAAAGGTGTTTAGAAGCTTTTCATGGTGATTCCAGGGCCAAAGCATCAAGATCATACTATTGCCTAGCCCATGGATGGAGTTTTGGAGCAAGTCAACTTGAAGATGAAGATCATCAAGAAGACTTAGGTATCCATAGTTTAGATAGTGTGTTTTAGATCCATTTGTAAAGCTTAGTATAGTTGATATGCTCAAGTGCACAAACACACACGTTTTTATGTTTTGGATTTGATTTTCATGAATATTAGATCAAAACAAGTTTAATTTGTTTATATGTATAGTAGATGGTTTCTATTTATACATGCATCCTTAAACTTCTTAAACAAACTTATTTTGACTATCCTATTCATGTTTTGGAAAAATCAAGTTTGATAAAAATACAAGTTTTGTTTTTGATAAAATTTGCAAGACTCAAAAATGAATTGATATGTTTGATATATGTCTTGAAATTTTTATCACTTGTTTGTGTTTCAATATAAAATGATAAAACAAGTTTTGTGGATTTTTAGAAGACTTAAAAGATTTTTCAAAATATTTTTAAACTGTTTTTCTGATCCAGATTTCTGTTCCAGGCTTCAACCAGTCGACTAGTCAAACTGACCTAGTCGACTTGGGTGAAGTCGGTCGACCGGGCTGGTCGACCGACGTGCACAGATCTGTGCACGTTTGGCAGCTCTGGGACGGTCGATCGCCTGGGTCGACCGGGTCTGAGAGCAGTGCTCTCTGTTTGTTTGGGTCGACCGGGCCGGTCGACCGTGGTTGCCCAACGGTCACATTTCTGACCGTTGGCGGTCGACCGGGCCGGTCGACCGTCAGCCTGTCAGGCTGCCACATCAGCCTAACAGCTAGTTTTCTGATGGAGGTATAAATACCCCATCTCTTGGGCTGTTTTGACAAGACTTTTGACAAGAAAATTTTCAGAGTTTGTTTAGTGTTTAAACAAGTTTTCAAAAGAGTTTTTGGGCTTTAAACTTCTCATCTTTATTGTTTTGGGTTTTTGGAAAATTAAAGAAAACTAGGGTTTTGGGAGATTGTATTGATTTTCATTTTCTATCTTTTACAAGAGTTTTCCCAAGTATTTTCTTTGCTGCTTGTTTCCAAAAACACCTTGATTTTCACACTTGAGCTATCATACTATCCTAATCTATTAGGATCTTTGTTTTGTGGAAAAGAGAGAAAAGAGAAGTTTTGAGGTTAAGCCTCTAAGTTGTAAACCCTCCTTACTTTTGTTGTATCCCTCTTTGGTAGAGGTTGATCGGAGTGGTATTGAGTTTGGATCCCTCTTCGGTAGAGGTGATTGTGTTTGAGTTGTATTGGCTACGGGCCTTATCCCTCTTCGGTAGAGGTGGATTGTGGTTGTGTTGCCTCGGTGGCATTGAGAGAGGAGTTCGGTACTCCTATAGTGGATTGGAAATCCTACACGGTGGTGTAGGCGGGGATGTAGAGCAAGGTGCTCGAACCTCGAAACATATTATTGTGTTTGCGTTTGATCCACTTGTCTCTCTAACTCTCTCTCATTTATTTGTGCAAAGCATCATACTTCACTCATATCATATTTGCTTGTATTGAGCATAACTCATATTGTCATATCATATCTATTTGCTTGCATTGTGCCTTGCATATTTCATATTGCTATATCTTGTATATGCTTGGTTGTTTTTGTGTGCCTCACTTGTACTTAATCAACAAGAGCTTCACATAGCACCTCAACCCATTCAAGGGGAATCAAGAGGAGTTAGTCCAGAGCCCTTCGCGGGGAATTCGGCTACACTTGTTGATTGTATTATGTGTGTTGCAAAATTTGCATTAGCTTCCGCATTTAGCGCATTTAGTTCCTAGATTAGCACTTACACCTATTCACCCCCCCTCTAGGTGTTTTTCATCTCTTTCCTAAAAAAAATACAAAACCTTAGATGTTATTTTTCTTCTCCTTGTTCATAAGCCCATCGTCCTCTCTCTCTCTCTCTCTTTCCTATTTTCCCTTCAACCTCCCCTCGACTCTCTTTCCCATTTTCCCCTCTGCATCCTCGGCCCCCTCTCTCTGCGTCATCCCCATCCTACTTCGGATCCACCATCTGATCAACCTCATCGCTGTCCTCCAGAGCCCGAGCCGCCAGCCAGATCCAGCCCTCACGGACAACCAGCTCCCTCTGCATCATTGTCGTCCTCATGAGCTTGAGCCGCCGGCCAGATCCATCCCCGCCCTCGCCGACAACCAGCTCCCTCTGCACCATTGTTGTCCTCATGAGCTTGAGCTGCCGGCCAGATCCATCCCCGCCCTCGCCGACGACCAGATCCATCCTCGCCCGATCCTACCGCCACCAACCACAACATCATCTCGCCGACAGCACCAACGACGATGCGATCTGTCCATTTTTTGTCGTCTTTTTCTCTGTGACCAGTCACCCGTGACCTCATCCACGAGCTCTGCCAGCCACCCCCTCATCGGCGTCACATCACCACCGACGAGATCGTCTCCTCATCTGCAACACTTCGTTGTTGTGATCTCGTCGAACACCCTAGATCCGTTGCGAGCATCTTCTCCACCGACAGCCTCGAGATCCAGCCGTCGCAGTTGAGTTCGAGACCTCAACTTGATTCGAGTTTCGAGTTCTACAAGAGGATCCGGGTCCAGTTCGGGTTCAGTGCAAGAGTACCCAGACCCGATCCACTTCGTCTCTAGTTCGGATTTAGTGCAAGCACATCCGGGTCAGATCCCTGGTGGACCGGATCCGCTAACTAGCAGGCGGCCTTAAGCGTAGTGCACCACACCAGCGAGCCAAACTTAGTCCATTGAGTCAGCCCACTCTGTCCAACCAGTCCAGAATTAGTTCAGACGCAGCTTTCAGCACAGACCAGTCCTGGTTCAGCCCAAATCGATAGGATTCAGGTACAACTTTTCTTGAACTGAATTTTTTATACCACTTTAAATTATGTCATCTTAAGTTCATTGATTATCCGTTGTCCACTAAATAGTGAGTGTTTGTATCTAGTTGATCTTATAGGCAATATCTCAATATTAATTTAGAGACTACTAAGGACGTGTTTGGATTCATGAAAGTGGGAGAGAAATGAGAATTGGGAAAACTCATTTCTCACTTCTCTTGTTTGTTTTGAACCGAAAATGAGAAATTTGAAAACTCTTTTTCTTTTCCCTTTTCGATTTTACACTATCATTTTTCCACTTTCAGGGTACTACAGTTAATTTTATGGTCATGTAAATCTCACTTGTATAAGTTATAACTTAATGCATTAAATTTTAATGTCATGTAAATTCCACTTGCAATCCAATTACAGTCCAAAAATATTATTTCAAAATTAATATTAATTTAATATTATTTTATGGTCAACTTTGTTCAACTTTCCCGCTTTCACTTTCACATTACTAACCAAACACCGAAAAACACAATATACTTTTTCACTTACACTTTCACATTACAACTAAACATCGAAAATAAAAATTGTATAAATTTTAATTTTTCACTGCACTTTCACATTTCTCATCCTCATTTCCCACTTACACTTTTTTCTCCCACTTTTATCAAACCAAACAGGCCCTAAAACAAAGTGAGCATTGGAATATTTGCATATTGTTAATATTTTATAAATTTTGAGGTCTAAATTGCAATATTATTACATCAAAGTCTCTATTTTAAAATTTTAAGCTCTCCAGCAAATTCATTTGCTTTATTGCATGCATTGCTTCACCGAATTGTTGTTGATTTTCTACATTTTCTACATCATCCTGCATGATTGCATTAGAGCCTGTTAGTTACATATAGAAAATATTAGATTGCATTCATAAAATTAAAAAAGGCATAAATCAGCATTTGGATGTTGTAGTAACACTTATGCATGCCCACACGTAGTGGTAGGAAGTATCAATTAGGTGAAATCAGTAACACCATGAGTTCTAACACAATGAGTTCAAATCCAGAGAAGCCTAACACATTCCTACATCCTAACCACATTGCTATCCTTAAAGACATCAGGGGCCAAGTTGCCAGCTTAAGCTAGAAAATGGATAGGATTGAGAATGAACATCGTGATCGAGATCGTAATGAAGATCGTCAACCCAATCAACGCTGAGAAGATATATACAATAGGAACTACGACCGATAAGAAGATGATGAGCGTTACTTAAGTAACATCAAATTAGAAGTATCGAACTTTGACAGCCACTTGGACTCTCAATGTTACCTTAATTGGGTAATGAGTCTAGAGCGTTACTTCAAGTGGTGTGAGATGTCCCAAGAGTGGTGAGTCTGTTTTGCTATCATGAAGCTGGTGAGACAAGCGGGACAATAATGATCAAATGTCGAGAGGTCAATGAGCTTAAGGGCGGAAGAACCCCTTTGGACATGGAATAAAATGAAAGCCAAGTTAAACCAGAAATACCTTCCACTTACTTTTCAGATTAACAACTAGACAAATGGAGTAGATTTACTCAGGGAACTTGCTTTGTTGCTGAATACATTGAAAAGTTTGATGAATTCATGACTCGATGCGGCGAGTTTGTCGAAGAGCCTCCCCTGATCACCCTCTCTAGGTTTATATCTGGCCTTCGTGGTGACCTACATAGAGAACTCTTTGCTCGAGGTGTTTGTGATCTTGAGCACTCTTACCAAATAGTTCGAGATAGATGCTTCTCAAGGTTCTTATCATCAGAGAAGTTCGAATTATAAGACTCAGAGCACTAGAAACAATTCTGGACAGTCTCAATATAAAATCAACCATAGCAATTCCACTCCGACAGAAGATCCCAAAGGCAAGAGACCAGCTGAAAGCGTGCCCCGAACTAACCCCTGCACTCAGTGCTTTAAATGTCAAAGTTATGGGCACGTGAAGTTCTGCCCAAGCAAATCTATAACCCTTTTCTTGGATGATCAATCAAATTAGGTGCCAGACGAGTCTCAAAAAGAGGTTGTGTACATAGAAAATGAGGGTAGCGATTCTGAGAGAGGTACTGGACACGAGTTCTTTAACTTATTAGGCGAGCTGTTGTTGTTAGATGTACACTAGCACAACCTAAAGCATTGCTGAGTGGTGTAGGACCATGGTCTTCCACATTGGACAAAGATTGGTGATACGAACACTAAAATCATTGTTGATAGTGGAAGTTACATAAATGTTGTGTCATCCAGTTTGATTTCGAAGATAGGGTTAAAAATTGTACCTCACCCCAGCCCATACAAAGTTGTCTGGGTTAACATAGCATCTACGGAGGTGAATGAACGATGTCTTATACCTGCGCAATTTGCAACGTACAAGGATAAAGTTGGGTGCGATGTGATATCTATGGATGCGGGTCACATGATTCTTGGTCGACCTCGGTTGTTTGATATGGATGTAACCTTGTAGGGAAGTCCAACACTTGTACTTTCAACTATGAAGGGAAACAGATTAAGTTGATTCCAAGTCAACCAAAATCCAAACAAAGCGAGAAGAAGTCGGCTGAAACACAGAAAGAAAAAACCTTTGTTTAATCAGCCCTAAAGATATTGAAAAGAAACTGATTAATGGGACACAAATCATCGTTCTGGTTGCTCGAGAAGTTGCAAAAGAATCTCAAGAGACGATTCCTCTTGTGGTGACTCCTATTATCACCAAGTCTGATGATGTGTTTCCAAAGGATCTCTCGGAACAATTATAACTAATGCGGAATATTCAACATGCAACTGATGTGGTACTAGGAGCCACTCTGCCCAATTTGTCACACTATTGAATGAACCCAATAGAATATGTTGAATTACAAAGGTAAGTTGACGAGTTGTTGAGTAGAGGGTTTATACGAGAGAATTTGAGCCCTTACGCAGTCCCGCCATATTGACGCCAAAGAAAGACGTCACATGGCGAATGTGTGTGGATAGCCGTGTTATCAATAAATAACAATGAAATATCATTTTTCAATTCACAGCATGGATGATATGCTTGACATGATGTCCAATGCCATTATTTTTTCAAAGTGATTTGAAGAGTGGTTACCACCAGATTCGAATCCACCCAAGAGATGAATGAAAACAACTTTTAAGTTGAAAGATGGGTTGTATGAGTGGATGGTCGTGTCGTTTGGCTTGTCTAATATTCCAAGTACCTTTATAAGAGTGATGGCACAAGTATTATAACCATTTATAGAAAAAAAATTTAGTCGTATACTTTGATAACATCCTCATCCACAGTAAATCGACAGAACAATATTTGGACCATCTCTCGCAAGTGTGTAGAGCTTTAAGAAAGGAAAGCTTATTTGCCAACCACAAGAAGTGTACATTTCTTACAGACCAAGTCATTTTCCTGGGAGTTGTCTTCAAAGGGAGTCTCTACGGACTCTGATAAGATTAAGGCTATTGTGGATTGGCCAGAACCCTACAACATTGAGAAAGTGAGAAGTTTTCATGAGTTAGTCACTTTCTACAGTGGTTTACCCGAAATTTTAGTACCATCATGGTCCCAATTATCGATATCTGAAACAAAGAGAATTCGGATAGACTAAGCTGCTGCCAAGGTGTTTCGAGAGATCAAAAAGAGAATGACAGAAGCTCATGTTATGAGTCTTCCAGATTTTTTTGAAAGTTTTCAAAATCACTTATGACACCTTGAGCATTGGAATAGGTGCACCGACTCAAGAAAAGCACCATGTTGCCTATTTCAATGAAAAATTAAATGATACTCGGTAACGGTATTTCACCTATGATAAGGAGCTCTATGCGGTAGTTCAAGCTTTACATTATTGGCATCATTGCTTATTACCACAAGAATTTGTTATCTATTCGGACCATAAAGCCCTTAAATATCTCAACTCCCAAAAGAAACTAAATTCGAGGCATGGTAGATGGCTAGAGTTCCTTCAAGATTATACATATATCCTCAAACATAAAGTCGGGATCAAAAATAGGGTCGTTGATGCACTTAAGTGGTTGGGTTTGAGAAAATCAAAGACAATTATGAGTCATGCCCTGATTTTGAAAATATATTCACTGTCTTAAGGGATAGTTTGATACATGAGGTTGATGACTTCCTACTGCAAGATGGGTGTTTGTTCCGTTCTCGTAAGTTGTATATCCCTCGCACCTCCTTGAGAGAATTTTTAGTCTAAAAATTACACGCTGGAGGGCTTGCTAGACATTTTAGACAAAACAAAACAATTGAAGCTATGGAACATTGTTTCTATTATCTAAACTTGAAGAGATGTTGCTAGGCTTGTTGGCCAATGTCGCACAAGTCAACTAGCCAAGCAACTAAGAAAACACTAGCCTCTATACTCCACTTTCGGTTCCAAATTGCCCTTGGTATGATGTCAGTATGGATGTTGTGCTTGGTCTCCCAAAAACTGCATGAAAGCACGACTCCATACTTTTTGTGGACCGTTTCTCGAAGATGGCCCACTTTTTGCCGCGTTCTAAAACTTTTGATGCATCTCGGATCGCTACGATATATTTTAATGAAGTCGTTAGACTACACGGACTGCCCAAAATAATTGTCTCCGAAAGGGATGTTAAGTTTACAAGTTACTTTTGAAAAATCTTGTGGCATAAAATGGAAATTAAACTTCAATTTTTTACTGCCTTTCACCCACAAACCGATGGACAAACTGAAGTGGTCAATAAGAGTCTGAGTAATCTCTTACAGTGTCTAGTGGGTGAGAATCTAATACATGAGATTTTATGTTACCTACTGCTGAGTTTACTTACAATAGTTCTGCCAATAAAACTATAAGAATGAGTCCACTTGAGGTAGTTCATGATTATCAACCTAGATAACCTATAGATTTAATTCCAATGGACCTATCACACTAGAATGTCCGACTCAGCTGCATCATTTGTATCGCATATTCATAACCTGCATAAAGAGATCAACACTTAAATTCAGAAAAGTAATGCAAACTGTAAACCTTATATAGGTTTGCATAAGAAGGCACAAGAGTTTAACATAGGAGACTGCGTGATGGTTCAGATTCGTCCGGAATGGTATCCTCCTGGTACCGTAAAGAAATTGCATGCACATAGTGCAGGACCTTTTAAATTTTTGAGAAAAATTAATTATAATGCATATGTAGTAGATCTTCCACCTGATTTTAGCATTAGTCTCTCTTTTAATGTTGAAAATCTAATTGCTTATAAAGGTCCAAATTCCCTCCCTCGCGATAATCCTTTATTGGATAAGCTTTCCCATGAGCTGATTTCTGAAAGACCCTTGTTACCTTCACTTCACCAAACACAACCCATCCATATAAAAGAACAAATTGATGAGACTATTGATGATCAGATTGTCTCTGCTAGAGACGATGATTATCACAGATTTTAGTTCGTTGGAAAGGACTATCTGACTCTGAAAACATCTGGAGTAATCGGGAGGAACTTCAATGGTTGGATCATGATCGTTTATAGTACTATAAGAGCCGAAGAGGTCTGCACTCGATAAGATCGTGTTTTCCCCAGCCCTGGGGGAATGATGAGGACATCACTCCAAGATTGTGATTCTATACCAGGAAACGTCACCGCACCCTTCCATTATGGTTCGATTAGGGCTTGAGACTCGAGTTATATTGAACCGATTATTCTAGTTATTTGCTCTTTATTGTACTTTTGGTTATTTATTTTGTTAGTTTCTTTTAGTCCCATATTGGTTGTGATGGGATTTCTCTGTTGATGTAGGCATATTTAAGGTCAAAACTACTATTGGATTTCTCAGTTTGGATGAATTAAAATTAAGCTTCGAAAACTTTGTAATCAGTGTGCTTGGGTGAGAAACCCTAGGGAGATATTCTCAAATTTGTGTTTTGTTCCCCATCAGGAACGCAACACATCAGTAATGAAAAAGTATAAAATAAATTTAACTGTATGAACTAAAAGTGAGAGAAAATAAAAAATTTGTACTTTAATTCTCTCAACATATATCTAAGAGTGTTTATGATGCTTAATATTCCCAACAAGGTATAAGCTTGACTCACTGCTTACCAGATTCTCAATCGGGACTTCCTTAAAAAAAGTATACAGAACCGTTAAACAACGAGATGCCTGAAAAAACTCACTTTTGTTTGAGAAAACGATAAAGCAAGGTTGTATGTATGTGCCATTGCCTCGTAGTTTGTCGGGGTATTCTCCTGTGATGTTGCTTGAGCCCAAATTGATGAGAGGAGAAGACTCACTTGATGACTGCTCAATCTCATAGATGCCAACTCCTGGAGGATAGGTAGACAAGATAAATCAGTTCTAATAAATTTGGCCAATAAAGAATGAAAGAAGAAGAAAATTTGAAATTTCAAAATGCAACCAACAATTCAACACTCCTTACTTCCTTTCCAGATTCTGTAGCAGCTCTTCCATCAAAATATGCACAGGAGGGAGACTTGTTTAGTACATGGGACTCAACATGAGATGAGTGAACTGTATGCAGATCTGCGTCAGCAGGTTGGCTGTCATCTTCTTCCATTCCTCTAACAAATGCATCTGAAGCACTCTCCTTCCGCATCTTCTCCAACATGGCCCCTGAAGAAGAGAAGCCTGAGAGGGCTACCAAGAGTGTATCCTGTGAATCATATCCCTTTGATGCACTTGGAACAAGAGGAACCGACCATGGACAAACCATAGAGGGCATAAGAATGGCATAAAAAACACGATGTGAGCCAACTCTTGTTGCATGGTCTGGGTGTGTCATTGCTAAAAGAAGTTGGTGAAATAAACCTTCTGGAAAAGCCTGGAATATACAATAAAAATGGAGGAACCCACTTAGTACATGGTTACTATCTATCTTCTACCCACTTAAAAGTAGACTTTTGCATGTGACACTGGAAATGATAAAGAGACATGCCTTTTTGTGGTATGATAAATTAGGGATGTGAGCTGTTATTTGTGCTGAACGGAAGACAGCGGAAACGGTCATTCTGGCAACAATAGCATTAGAAGATATGTTCTCCAGTACAACAGCCATCAAATCAAGAATAGGTCCCACATCACCAACCTAATCCAAGATATTAGTTTTTCCATTTGCATAGATGTCGAAAGTAGAATATATTCAATCTCTTTCATTATGTACACTCTTCCAAATAACTGAGAAAATGGTGAAAAATAATGTGATATGATGATTCTATTTTACAATAATTACTCTGAAGAAAAATCCCATAAGAAATCCCTCAATTAAAATCAAACTTCACCAGCAATCATATCTTTGATAAAAAATTCCCATTTACAGATAAAGCATTTACTTCCGCGTTAATGCATATGTAAAAAGGTTAAATTTAATATCTAACCTTATTTGCCAATTCCAAGAGGCATTCCTCAATGGCAGAATGAAGAGCCGAGTTCCATTTATTGATGTCGTTGCCTGGGCTTGATGCTTCAATGGAGCATTGCAAGCATTTCCGCAAATGCCTCATCAAGTCATTAATTGCAGTAACTATAGCTAATGAAGCTTGCAACTTTGCATGACGAGCAAGACGTGTTGCAACATGAATAATGTCAATCTGCATGTCAGGCTGCTTGGCGATATTCTTGTGATCTAAGTGCTTGATCATGAGAGATAACAACAAATGGCTATTTTGTTCTGGAAAATAAACACAAAATTAGTCCAAATTGACTCAGTATTATGAGGAAATTTGTACCGAACCCACGTATAAATCTAAACATGGAAAGTACCAAAGCACCACTTCACCTGACTTCTCCATTAAGACCTGCATTTCAGAAAGAATAGCATAAGCAATTTCCTTCTCAGGAGACCAAAAGTTTCCATAGTCGAAGTTACGAAATAGGGGCTCCAAAACACGCCTCATGGTAGTTGCCTCCTTAGCAAGTTTAGCCATATTGCGCAAGCAAACTCTCGACCAGTATGTTGGGCTTTTGGACGTATCCCTGGTAACAAATAAAGTTGACTGGAGTTGCGAAGAAAGTCAAGTATGTGGTACTCAAAACTGGATTGATGCGATAAGTTCTTACACTGTGGCAAACAATTCAACTCTATTAGTGTTCTGTAAGGATGAGACCTTCATAAGTGAGGCCTGAGGTTGATTATATTGCCCATGCTTTCCGTTTTCTGGGAAAATTTGACGGACTTCATAATTTTCCAAGGTCACAGAGACTATCTGTTGAATCCAAAAATTAAAAAAAAAATCAATCAGGAATGGAATGGATCCAACAATCTGGTGATCATAAAAAGAAAACAAAGCAGATACACATGGACATGGGTAAGTTTCTTTCTTTAAGGAAATTCTAAAGTGTCCTGATTTCAAAGATACCTCAGCCAGAGTGCTCAGCAGCTGTTCTTGACTTTTAAATAAATTAAGAATAACAATTAAAAGGGCTCCACAACATGCTGAACATAAACCAAGTAAATGACATTCAATGAATAATGCCGGAACCGGAAGATCGAGGTATTGATCTCAGGTCTGATAAATTCTTCATCATCATTGATCTCTTTTTTTTTTAGCATCATTCCTATAAGAGCAGATCGGTTCTGCATCATCTCTAAACCTTCTTTTACACTGGCAATTGTGTTCTGGAGAAGTTATGCCGTGACTGTGATGCAAACAGAGCAGTTATGCCATAACAGTTGCAAACACATATG
The DNA here is from genome assembly GCA_038442645.1 of Agave tequilana. Classification (NCBI taxonomy): domain Eukaryota; kingdom Viridiplantae; phylum Streptophyta; class Magnoliopsida; order Asparagales; family Asparagaceae; genus Agave; species Agave tequilana. Next base: position 53,669 of record JAVJIF010030718.1, on the reverse strand, counting down.
ATCACAAAAAGGAATATTTTCTTCTTGTTTCCCAAGCCCAACATGCTCTGATAGTAACTACAAAGCTTACAGAGCTTGGACACTGAGGATATGGACAGGCTGACTACGCAAATCCTTAAAAGTAGGATAAGGTGCAATTAAGTATGGATATAAATAAGTAATATACTTCTATTGTTTTAATTTCATTAAACAAACATTGTTTTTTGATAATTTACTCATATATAATGTTAAAATATTATAGATTAATTTCTCAAACATTTACCTATATACCTCTCTATACAAAACAGGTATTGGTGTTTTATCTCCCCATATAGTAATTCAACATAATATTACTTCCTATACTAAAGGAATAGATGTTAGTAATTTAACATGATATCACTTCTTTTTTTTGTGTGATGTAGGAAGAGAATCAAGGGAGCAGGTCAATTTGAGGCTCAATTGGCGACAGTCAACATCAGCTGTCGACAACTCAATTTTATTATCGACAGACAACTTTCGATAAGGTTTTCCTGAGAGTTGAGCCATTACAGTCCTGTCGACAAGCATGTTCAACCGTCGACAAGCCTGCTTCGTAACACGGAATCGAGTTAGTTTAGAATTCAGTTTTGGGTTCAAATTTGAATTCTGATTGGATTTCTTTTTTCTTATCTTAAATTATAAATTTAGGTAGTACTCATAGATAGATTAGGACTTTTGTAAGCCCATAAATTTCTTTATTTTGAATTTGTAAGCCATAAATTTCTTTATTTTGAATTCATCTTTTATCTAATAATTATTCAACTAAATTGAGTTTATCTCTCTTATTGCTCGTGGATTCGAGTTGCTTATCTTTGCTCGTGGATTCGAGTAAATTGTTCATGGATTCGAGTGATGTGCTCGTGGATTCGAGTGCGTTTCTACCTGAAGCTTCCCTCTAGGGTTCGTTGGCGCTAGAACAAGATCTAGTTGGCGTCGCCCGCTTTCTCGCTCCGCGGCAATTGATATCAGAGCTATGATTACTTTTCGATGATGGCAGGAGACGATGATGGACTGCAAGGCCTTTCTACAAGGGTGGGCATTGCTAGAAAAAGGGGCAACACCATCAAAAGGGTGTCTCTCAAGATTGATGATCAAAGTCTTGACGATGGTACGTACCGAAGCAGACATGACCACCACCACGTCGACCACCATCACATCGACCACCACCAAGTCATCCATTACCAAGGTATTTTCTATAATATCCACAATTTACTGAATTTTTCTAAGAAGAGGAATTGTGAAATCCCATCTATCACTACAATGATTTTAAAGATAATTATGAAGATGAAGGGATGTTCTATGGTTAGGTTCGTTAATCCTAACCTTAATAGGAGAGGCGGGTTTCCAAACCCTAATAGAAGAAGTAAGTTTTCTAATTATATTCCTTCTTTTGATGGAAGTCTTGATGTTGAGTCAACCTTACTTTGGATCGATAAAATTGATGGGTTATTTGAATGGAATATATTCTCATGGAGGATCAAGTCGAGTTGTGACCTACAAGCTTAAAGGAAGAGCAGTGGTATGGTAGAATCAATTTCAAACATCTGTATGTACCAAGACAAGCCACCTATAAGAATGTGGAGACGGATGAAAATACTCTTACAAGCTTGTAGTCTTGCTTTGGAGGAAGAAGAGATGGAGAATTGACCACGACCGTTCATGAGATCTTATCGGTCGAACGAAATAGCCAAGCCAATCAGCAATCATCAATTGAAGAAAAGTCTACCAAGAAAGATTCATCATTGATTGACATACCTACAACCGACAATCAGCCTATGCCACCTATTCCTAGTTCAAAAGAAGAGAAGCCAAATTTCATGCCCATATGCAATCAAGGCGAGTTCTTCGTGGAGCCAAAGGAAATAAAGCAAGGCATTACTTTAGAAGGAGTTTCTTCAACTGCTGAAATTCCCGAGAAGATAGAACCATCATTGGAGGAGTTCAAAGAAGTTGTTCATGACAAGCTTACGGAAGGATTATCACCCATGAAAGACATTCAACATCATGATACATCTATTCGTCATGATTTCGAAGATCCTTTCTTGCAGGAAGAGAATGCTCAAGATGAAAATTTTCAATTCTTCAAATTCATATCACCTACTATTGGTATATAAACGCAGCGAAAGGATGATCCCTCATGAAGCCACAAGGATTATGATGAAAACCGTCGAAGCAGATCAAGGTCGTAGGATCAAATTTTGCCTCAAGCAGAGTTTGTGTAAAACAACACGGTTCACAATTCAAAGGATGTACAAGAAGAGGTTCAATTAAAGATTTAGAAGACCAATAAGAAGTATAAGGCAACAGCTGACAAGAAGAGGCGAGAGAAACTCTTCAAAAAAGAAGATATAATGATAGTGTATTTAAGGAGAGAGAGAATCTCAACTAAACGAATCCCTACCGAGCAACTAAATCCAGATTGAAACTCGAGGACGAGTACTTTTGAAGAGGGAGGGAATGATGCAGGAAAAGAATCAACGCAACAGGTAAATTTTTGAGGCTTAACTATCGACAGCCAACATCAGCTGTCGACAGCCCAAGTTTGTGGTGACAGACAGCTTTCGACAGGCTTTTTCCAGAGAGTTGAGTCACTACAGTCCTATCGACAGGCTTGTTCAACTCTCGACAGGCCTGTTGCGTAACATGGTATTTGAGTTAGTTTAGGATTCAGTTTTGGGAAGGCTTAAATCATAATGATGGTGATATCCAATTATGAACTTTAGTCGTGGTTGCAAGGTTTCTTGATTCTTCTTGTGTATTTATCGCTTTTAGGTTAGGAAATAAGAAAAGAGGATCAGTCAGATGCATCAGTAAGATCAATCATGAGCCCACACAACTCTATTGGATCAAATTTAGCAGAAAAGATGTCTTGCTCCCTTCACCATGCACATAAAGATTTCAGTATATGAATTTTTGTTGAATCAGACATGTAAACATGGAGGAATGTGCCTTTTCACTGCCAATCTATTTGGGAACTGAGACCATAATAAAATCACGCTCAACCTGTATTCAGCGTCCAACAATGGAATAATATCTTACTGCTTATTTTCCATGTTCAAATCTAAATATGGTCAAGTTTTACCATCTTCTTAGATGGCAGAAAATGTCCTACGGATTTTGACTTTCTTTTTTTATTAGGGATTAAATGGAATCAAGCTTCTGCCTTAATAAAGAAACATACTAATTCAGTCTTATTTATTAAATTTTTAATAATTTTTTTATATTTGTTTATCTTCTACAGAAAAATATACAGTATTCTGCAAAATCATATTCACAAATCTAACAATAATCACCTAAATCTGATTATCTGTCACCAGCATAATAAAATTGCAAATTGGTTCTGCATAACGATGTTATCTGTTTGCATATTTTCCTATCAATCAATCATTTACAAGCTTCAATGCAAACATCAGCGCTGTCAGCGCTAGGAGGTGAGGGAAAAAAATATAAACACGAAGAGGGAAGTATTTATGCAACAAAACAAAGCATTTTGGATCTCCTGCTGAAGCTAATCAGAGCAAGATAAGAAGTAGAATTTACCTCGTCAAATTCCAGCGAGATATGCGAGAACTCTCCCATGAAATGCACCTGGACAAAACAAAGATAAAAAGAGAAATGAAAACCACTTTAAATTATAATTGCATAAGGTACGTTTTAGAAAATTGATGCTAGAACCCCGGGGTTCCCTAAACAAGGTAGTTGCACTCGTATCCTGAGCAAGGCAATAGCATCCAAGTTTTTCTAGAATGCTTAATAATTGAAGCGTTCTATCAAATAAGCTCTCTTTTACTGTAACAACTTTAGAAGAGTTGCAACACTGAAAAATGAGATCCTACTGCTGAAGGCAAATAGATATTTCATATATTTCAATGGATGCACCATTCTATAATATTGAAGATAGCACCCCTGTACATATAACAACATTCACCCAAATAATTACTAATTTAATACCCCGTTCTATTTCAGGAGAGTACACCAGTTGACAAGTTGGAAACTGTTAAATGTCTGGTCACAACATGACACAAGGGCCGATATACGCTTCAAAAAGACTCTTCCTTAATGATGGTTTTGAACCGAGTTTGTTACTGACCAGATGGAAGGAATTTTAGGCGGGAAAGGACTCAAGGGGGGTCGCACACAAGACTTGTACCAACTTTTAATGGTTTTCGAACTGAGTATACTCCTGGAGTAGACAGGAGTTTTTCTTTTGTTTTCTTTTTTTCTTTTTTTCTTTTTGGTGGGAGGGGGGTTAATTTAGGAATCTTTTAGATGAGCAATGCTATCTGCATTATACCCTTAATTAAATCAGAGAAAAACAGAAAGATAATTTATCTAATTTTTTTTAATTTATATGAGCTGAGTATACTGCTTTCTAGTTTCAATATTTATACTCGATTAACTTATAGAGAAAATTTGATTATGCCAGCTCCTAGATGAGCATTGAATAGACATTTGCCTAGGGGTATACTTTCCCAAAAAAACATGTGTATTAAGCACAGAAACAGACTAAAGCGGGAGGAATTGCAACATATTGTACCATGGGAAGCAAGAGCTTGCAACCCTGCTGCACGCAAACGGAGCACCCTATCATCTCCTCCTACTTCTTGACCAAGTTGACAAAGTTTTGGTATGAGACCCTCTAAGTTGAACATATATGTGCCATCCACCTATCATATGAACATTTGGTAGGGATAAAATAATTGAAAATTCAGTTCATCACGAAATGGTTTGACTTGAGGGTTACCTGGCTATTAAGAAAGTCAACAAGAACAAGACAACCCAGAATACGCATATCATCTTGTCGCGTTTGGTCAAGAAGAGTTCGTATGATGCACAGTAAGCTCGGAGCAAACAATGACCTGAATGCAGTCAAAATGAAAGAGAACCATTTATAAAATACATTATATTAAGAGAACCATTTATGCAACAAAATTATCCAATCACACTAGAAGCTAAGATAATATACAATCAGCAATACACGGGGGACGTCCAAACATATCATCCTGCTCTTCTTTTCTCGTTAATTTTTTATAAAAAAAATTCTCTAATTGATCATGAAGAGTTCTTATAATGCAACGGTAACCTAGGAGCAAATAATGGGCTGAATGAAATCAAATTGAGATTAAAAAACTGAAGAACATGCAATACACTAAGGGAACCACATATTCACAAATCGAACAACAAAACACTACAAGCAGAGATAATATAAAAGATCCCTATTGAAGTATCAATGGGTTCCACAAATAACTAATGATTTGACACAGTGAATAATGTGGCTCCCACAGCCATATTATGTAATTTCTCTATGGATTAGCTCTCATTATTAAGTTACATGTACAGAAGCATGTCAAAGGCATTCTGAAATACATATAGATCCCATTTTAAGTTTCTTTTCATAATCAAGTAACATCTCGGGAGAGAACTTTAATACTGCAAAATGTTAAATGCACGGGATTTCAACAAAACACTACAAGCAGAGATAATATAAAAGATCCCTATTGAAGTATCAATGGGTTCCACAAATAACTAATGATTTGACACAGTGAATAATGTGGCTCCCATAGCCATATTATGTAATTTCTCTATGGATTAGCTCTCATTATTAAGTTACATGTACAGAAGCATGTCAAAGGCATTCTGAAATACATATAGATCCCTTCATAATCAAGTAACATCTCGGGAGAGAACTTTAATACTGCAAAATGTTAAATGCACGGGATTTCAATAGAATCACAAGGGAATCACTATTCGCAGAGGCTTCTTTCCTTGATATCAATTCATGACACCGTTCAATCCTCCGACACATTTTTTTTTTTAAACACAAACTATTAGTGTCACCTTCTGAAGTCCACTAGCAAATGTGAAGCTACTTAATAGGCATCTTACCGTACAAACTTCCCCTGGTGGCAGCTTAAACCAGCTTTTCTCTGTTTATTTCTATACAGATCAACTGACAGGATATACCTTTGGCACATCTACTACATTTCTCCTTGGATTACCCTTCTCCATTAAACAAAGTGCTAAGTGGTCAATTTGCTTGATATACATTATTAGTCTACAACCCAATAGCTTAAGTTTTTTGGTAAAGTGGGTTCCTGACATGGTACCAAAGCACGGGTTTTATGAAGTCCTAGGTCCAAACATTATCATTGTCAAATTAGAAATATATTTTTATTTATCCCCATGTATTCTGCCTTTCCAAGCAAAGTTAAAAGCCAGAGGCCTTTTCACGTGGCCCAAAGGCCCCGTAAGGAGGGAGTGTTAAGTGTCAATTAGCTTGATAGACATGTTGGCCGACAACCCAATAGCTTAAGCTTTTGGGTAAAGAGGTTTCCTGACATGCAGGACAGGTGATTCGTAAGGAAACCTGAAGTGGAACAGATGTCTGAAGTTGAAACTCAGTTGAAACAGTACTTGTGTTATGCTTTATCCCTTCTTATCACTACCTAAATTCAAGAATGACAATTTCCAACAATGAAAATTATCAGCTAAATGGGAAATCAAATAATTCAGAATTTTATACAGACCAATGAGATTACAATTATTTTACGAATTATGCAATCAACATAGATGGTCACAGAAGGTAAATGCATCACAAGTGCCTCTTAACATGAGACATAAGCGAGATAATTGTAGAGGAAACATATTTAGTGAGAGATGAATAGCAACTAGACAAACGAGATAAAGTAATATTCAGCTTGCAGACAAAGCACAAACACCAGCCTACAGTAGAAGCTCTTATTGGGTTGAACATACACTAAACTTACATCTGCTCCTTACATGAAGCTAACAGTTTCCTGTAGACACATCGCACAACCTTCGCTTGATAGAAGTGCTCATAACGCAACTCTTTATAGCATCTTTCCTCTAAGTATTGCGTAATCTGTAGAGAAGTGAAAAAGTGACTAGGAGTAATGACGTCATATCGCCTTTATCTGGGCATATAAGTATAAAGCAAATCACTAATAAAATAATATCCTTCTCATCAATTTACTATATAAGCAACATATATTAATAAAAGAACACTACACGGAGCAATAGTTATCAACAAATTTCTACCCAATGGTTACAGCACATAATTATTTACTTAGAAAATCAAAAACATTCAAAAAAGAAGTTGATAAAATAGTATGTATGTGAAAATCTTGACGCTCCTTACAGAAAGATGTGTCTAAGTATGCAAATTACACAAGTGGCTAGTCTATACTCTTAGCTATTTCTTTTTAAATTCTTCACGATATAAGAAGTAATGGTAATTAGGCTTCATAATATCATTTGCATAGAGTAATTACTTATGGCATCATGAAAATGCCCTCTGGCTGCTACACGTCTCTTGACAGACTTCTACAACAAGTCAGTGGCATCCGAATCTCTTTTTCCTCTTGGGAATCATTAACATATAAGCAGCAATTGCATACATTTTCTCTTGCACTTTCTTTCATATGGATGGAAGCTCTTAACTGGAAATATCTTGCATAGCCAAGGTGGGTGGTTTGGTCAGTTGGGTAATGATATTCATCATCTGGAGAGAAGTAGAAAAACCAAACAAAACATTCGAGGATTCTACACAAACATAAACCACCAAGACACACATGCCCCCACCCTGGCCCGACGCGCATGCACGCACGTGCGCGAGGGGGGGGGAGAGGGGTTTTGCAAAAAGTATTTAACACAGCTATGAAAATGTCAGGAGGAAAAGATGAAGGAGAAGTGTGAACCAGGATAAAACATAAGTTAATAAACTTAATAAAAAAGACCGGAAACAGATTCAACCAGGTTGCTTTCGATATGTATGAATGACAAAGGACACATAAAAAAAACTAATAGGGAAATTTGAGCTCCTACTATAAAAAGACAAAATAAGCTTAGCAAATAGCCTTAGGTCAAGGGGAACGCCAAGAAAAGAATGGGGAAGTCGCAAAAATAGAAAAAAAGATGGTATCCAGGAAGATTGGATGCAATCCTGATAGCATTCCCGAGAGATGAGTTGACCACAAAAAGTGCCCCAGAGGCAGGGTTCACGGAATCGGCCGAGTCGGATACGACTCTGTTCGGATACGACTCGGCAGAGTCGTATCCGACTCGGCAGCTTACGATACGACTCAGCCGAGTCGTATCCGACTCGGCCGCTTACGATATGACTCGGACGCCCGAGTCGATGGGCGGGTGCCGAGTCGACTCCGAGTCGGACCCGACCCGGGTCGACTCGCACCCGTGAATCCCTTAACTTAAAGGGGGGAGAGAGAGAGAGAGAGATCAGATCTGATCTCTCTCTCATGCTGCCCCCTCCCCTTTCGCGTTTCTGCATCAGCAAAGGAAAAAAACCCACCCCCCGTCGCCGTCGCCGTCGATCTCTCCCCCTCGCAGGTACCTCTCCCTCTCTCCCCCTCTCCCTCAGTCGATCTCTCCGTCTCTCTCTCTCTCCCACTCTGTCTCCGTCTCTCTCTCTCCCCCACTCCGTCTCCGTCGATCTCTCTCCCTCTCCCTCTGTGTCTCTCTATGTCCCTCTCTCTCCCTCTCTATCTCCGTCTCTCTCTCTCCCTCTCCCTCTCTCTCTCTGTGTCTCTCTCCGTCCCTCTCTCTCCCTCTCTGTCTCCGTCTCTCTCCCTCTCTCCCCCTCTGTGTCTCTCTCTGTCCATCTCTCTCCCCCTCTGTCTACGTTTCTCTCTGTCCCTCTTTTTCCTCTCTGTCTCCGTCTCCGTCTCCGTCTCCCTCTTCCTCTGTGTCTCTCTCTCTGTCCCTCTCTCTCCCTCTCTGTCTCCGTCTTTCTCCCTCTCTGTCCCTCTGTGTCTCTGTCCCTGTCCCTCTCCGTTTTTTCTCTCTCCCTCTCTCTCTGTCCCTCTCTCTCCCTCTCTGTCTCCGTCCCTCTCTCCCCCCCTCTCCCCCTCTGTGTCTCCCTCTCTCTCTTCTCTGTCTCCGTCTCTCTCCCTCTCTCTCTGTTCCTCTCTCTCCCTCAGTTTCTCTCTCCCCTCAGTCCCTCTCTCTCCCTTTTAATTTATTTGAGTATACTGTAATTCAAATTAGTTTAGTTATAATTTAGGTTAATTTAATTTAATAAAATTTTGTAATTATAATTAAGTTAGGTAATTTAATAATTTTATTGAAGTTAGGTAATTAAGTTAGTTTAGCTTAATCTAGTATAAACTAGTTTAGTTTAATTTAATTTAGTTTCATTTAATTGAGTTTAATTTAATTTAAATTAGTTTAGTTTAGTTAAACTTAATTTAGGTTAATTTAATTTAATAAAATTTTGTAATTATAATTAAGTTAGGTAATTAAGTTAGTTTAACTTAATTTAGTATAAACTAGTTTAGTTTAATTTAATTTAGTTTCATTTAATTGAGTTTAATTTAATTTTCTTTTAATTTAGTTAATTTTAGTTTTAATTTAATTTAACAGATAATTTTTTAAATTTCAGTATGGCTCTAAAATAACGCGATATTGGATGAGAACATGGTACCCCTGTTGGTGGAAGTAGAAAACTTGTGAAGTGTAATTATTATAGGAAACAAGTCCATGGTGGTATCACTAGATTGAAGCAACATATAACACATATACTCGGTCAGGTGGAAGGATACTTGCGAGTATCAAAAGAGGTATCTCAAAAAATGAGACGACATCTTTCTGAAGGTAGCAAAGAAAGAGCGGCCATAAAATCCAAGAAAGAGCGATTTATGAGATCTTTAAGTGAGGAAGATTTTTATGATGTGACCGATGTATCAAAAGAGGTATCTCAAAAAATGAGACGACATCTTTCTGAAGGTAGCAAAGAAAGAGCGGCCATAAAATCTAAGAAAGAGCGATTTATGAGATCTTTAAGTGAGGAAGATTTTTATGATGTGACCGATGAAGATTCTGATAATGAAATTGAAGAAGTTGGTGGTTTAGAAGGAGTTGAAAGAAGACAACTAAAATAAGTTATGAAAGAAAGTCGTGAAATGGCTTGGAGATCGGCAGAAGGAGTTCATATTGGTGGAAGTAGTTCGCAGCCTTCAGGATCAGGGATTAACCATGGATTGCGTCGGAGTATGACTATGAGAGAAGCTGAAATTCCAGCTCGTGATATTGATCCTTGCATGTTCCCAACAAACAGAAATCAATCAAAAGCATATTTTCAACTCAGAATATTAAAAAGGTTGAAAAATCCATGGCGAAATTCTTTCACTACAATGCAATATCATTCAATGCAGCTGATAGTGGTCCTTACTATCAAGCCATGATTAATACTATCGCGGAGGTAGGTCCAGGTGTAAAGGCCCTACAAGGTACCAGATTGGCAATCTATATTTAGAGGAGGAAATGAAAGAAATTGAAGTATATATTGCTTCAATAAAAACAAAATGGCCGCAGTATGGTTACACGATCATGTGTGATGGTTGGAGTTCTCGGAATAAAAAGCCTATTGTTAATTTCATGATTTATTGTGATAGAAGCATGATCTACCATACTTCTGTTGATACTACTAATATGTCGAAGACTACTGATTATATATTCTCGCTAATGGATAAAGTTGTTGATGAAGTTGGTGAAGAAAATATCGTGCAGATTATAACAGATAACGAGGCAAGTTTCAAAGCAGCTGGTCACATATTGATGGAGAAGAGAAAACATTTGTTTTGGTCTCCCTGTGCAGCACATTGCATTGATTTGATGCTTGAAGATATTGGCTCTATGAAATCAGTCAAGAAGACATTAAATGATACTAAGATGATCACATCATTCATTTATAATAGCCTTAAAGTGGTGAATTTAATGAAGCTCTTTACCAGAGATAGAGATTTGTTGAGAGCAGGTATAACACGGTTTGCCACCGAGTTTATTTCTATTGAAAGCCTTATTCGCTATGAGCAAGATTTGAAAAGAATGTGTACGACTACCGAATGACGTGAATTCAACAAGGAAAGGAGTAGAAGAAGTGTGCGAGATAAAGTTTCTAATCTCATTCTGACTGACAGGTTTTGAAAGAAGATAAGAGAGGTCTAAAACATTATAGATCCTCTTGTTAGAGTCTTGAAGATAGTGGATCAGGAGAAGAAGCCTACATTATCTATTATATATGAAGCTATGGATAGAGCAAAATTGGCTATAAAGGTATCATATCAAATAAGAACTGGAAGTACTGGGATATCATTGATAGAAGATGGGAGAGACAATTACATAGAGACTTACATGCTGTTGGTAATTCATTTGCCTAGAAATCATATTGTTGACTAGAAATTGAAACTGTCATATCATAACAATCATGTGCTTACATTATTTCATCATATTTTTTAAATCCAGCACTCCAATTTTCAAAAAACTTTTCTACACATCCAGAAGTGAGAAATGAATTAAAAGAGGTAATTAAAAGATTGGAGCCGGTTTTGAATAAACAAGCACGAGCTATTAATGAGGTAATAATAATTTATTTATTTCATCGATATAATGTTATGTAAATATTAATACTTGTGATGTGTATTCTCACAGATAAAATTATTTATGGATGGAGTTGGAGAATTTGGAAGCTCACTGACTAGAAGAGCAGTGCAACAATCTCTTCCAGCTGATTGGTAGATTAATTATGGCGAAGAAGCTCCCAATCTGCAAAAAATTGCCATCAAAGTTTTAAGCCAAACATGTTCTTCATCGGGTTGTGAAAGAAATTAGAGCACGTGGTCGCTGATTCATACAAAATCGCAACCGATTGGTAATGAACAAGTTGCATAAATTAGTATTTGTGCATTACAATATGCGATTGCGAGTAAGAACCTTGACATGCAAAAGCGACACTGATGATTATTACAACCCAATTGATCTGAATAATATTTTCAATGATGATATTTTGGATGAGTGAATTCGTGAGGGAGAACAACCGATGTTACCATCAAATGACTTAGATTGGTTGGATGAAGGTACTCGTCGTAGTGACGAAAGTGGCGATGATGTCGGTGATGGCGACGATGATGGTGATGGCGGTGATGATGACGGCGGTGATGATGACGGCGGTGATGGTGGTGATGGTGGTGATGGTGGTGAAGGCGGTTATAGAGGTGATGGCGATAATGATAAAGAGACTCATGGTGTTGGTGGAAGCCAACGAGGTGGTGCTATAACATGGAACTCAGAATATTATGCCACATAAGATACAGATCATGGAGGTCGGGCGGAGATTTCGCAACAGCGTAGGCATTTGGATTGATTGATCGATTTCAGTTCTAGCGATGATTATTCGAGTGGACATGATAACTACTCACATGGTTATCATAGTCTTGAAGGCCATTTACAGGGATTGGGTTTGACATCTGACCAATATTCTGACACTGATTATTCTAGCACTGGTGAATATTCTACTAGCAGCACTGAATATCGAGGTTTTGGGTATTATCACCATGGAGCTGATATTGCACAAGCCCTCCCGCCATATTACTCTGATAGTGGATGCTCTGGCCAATCATCTCAGCCTACAGGATCTCACCCACAAACATATTATTATCCTTATGAAAACTATATACTTGGTTTCTATACTTATCGCTGGGATGATGATAATGATGATTTTGTGCCTCATCGTAATTCAATGTGAAAATGACTATATTAGCAGGTACTTATGAATTATTTTGTGCAATTTACTATATTATGCATATATTTTGATATCTTTCTACCGACGACGCTTGTATTTATGTTTTCACGTTTATGTTTTGAGTGCTAGGTGATATGTTTTGAATATGTGATACATGAATTTTGATGTCTACATTTCTTTATGATTTGTCATGATTTTTTCATAATTTTTTTGGCGTTCTATGTAGCGTTTTGCGCGTATCGTCTGAGTCCGATCCGAGTCGCCGAGACCGATCCGTCTCGGTGCCGGCTGAGTTGGCGGCCGAGACCGAGACTTTGAACCATGTCCAGAGGTGAGTATAATACATTGTTGAAAACCTTATTATCTTTTCCCATCTAGGCTACCGTAGTCAAGGAGAATTTTGGAGGGATGGCCTTGGTTAAACTCATAAGTTGCACAAAGAATAAATTATTTTTCCTGACCTACTAACTAGCCTACCAGATTTTATTGCAAGTTCCTCCTAGTCCAAAGTTTTCTCACTAGGAATAAGGCACCAACAAGAAGGAGCATACAATATTATCAAATTTATGAGTAGCAGTTTGAAACAGCATCCTCTCGATATCAGAACTTATTAGATGGAAAAAAGGCTGAAATGTAGTCTGATTTAACTGAAAGTATGGGTGAGAAAAAAATTTAACTGAAAGTATGGGTGACGTCGGATGTATCGAGTAGTATTAAAGAATTCAACCGATGTAGGACAAGATGGATTCAAGTAACCATATTAAGACCATTGAATGTAGTCTGATTTGCAACTTTTCGTAATCAATTTGGATCAAACTAAGGGTTTTATGATTTACGGTTGATTTGAATCTAAATACAAATTTATGAAAGAGAGTGAAGAACATTGGATGAGAGAAGGAGCACCATAGGGGATATAAAGCACTCAGCATTGGATAATGTATATGGGTACACTTCATATTAATCCAGTACCTTCTATTCACACGAGTATTCCTCGTTTGTTTATGTTATCATATTTTGGTCTACTTATCCTGTAGCACCTAGAATTTAGATAATCCCTTCTGTTATGTGTGAACACCTTTGAGATCTCATGGAATGCAGAATTATGGTTTTGAGATCCATAAAAGGTATAGCCACTAAAAGTCTTAAAAAAAAAAAAATCAGTGACTAGCACAACCTCCAGTGCTAGTATCAGGTGAAAGTATGAGCCAAAGAAGTCAGCGCTTCCCCTTAAAAAACTTCCTTTGATTGAGGATGTGATGAAGCCTTCCATGAGACCACAGAAAGTGCAAATCCTAGCATGAGGATTCAAGGAAGGCTATTGCGAGCTCTAGGATGTAACGGTTAGGATGTCAGATTGGTCTTGCTAACTTTTCAGGCACATGCATAAACGATGCTAGGGTATAAGCAGAAATCAATATCAAAACAATGCAAACACACATATTTAACAAGGTTCGAGCAAGTCCTTCGTTCCTTGGCAGCAGTAGATGGTTTCACAATTTTAAAAGAGAGAGATTACAGAATATAGAAGAGATGCTCAGATCTCAGTACTCTCTCTCACAGCTCAGATTTCAGAATAACCCTGACGGCGGGATAACAAAACCTAAATAACCTAGAGTTGTTTCCCTATACAGAATCCCCAGAATACCCCTCAACAAGTATGGGTACAAAAATAGAACTGAATCAACACCAAGCACTCCACTCAGCTTCAGCTCTAAAAAGGTCCTTAAACAGTAGGTAACTGATAATAAGGATTAGTGTTCAAGACAACCCAACAAAAGAAGTACATAAATAAGGACTGAACGAAGTTTCAGTAACTAGCTTGAGCATTACGAGTTGTGGAGAGATTTTATTGGGGTTTCTAACTCGATGAGGGAGATGAACAAGTTGAGGTTGATTCAAAATTCACCTCCAAGCTTTGACAAGTGCCCAAAAAAAAAATCCATTTCCACCTTATAAGACTTTGGTACTCAATCCAAGCATGTGATTGTTGTGGAAACAACACATGGTATCAAATTATTTTCGAAAAAGTTTCTCTTAGAATGGACCAAGACTTAGTTGTAAACATCACTGGCCATATGGTTGAGTAGAATATATGAACACAAGTCCATCTAATCACAATCTCCAACCACCACTTTAGCCATTGTTCATATTTGTTAACCAATTACAACTTAATGATTGCTTAATTCTACATAAACAAAAGCAAGAAGGATAATCTTAACCTTCGATTTATCGACAGCCATCAACTTCAATATATACCAACTTTCTTGAGGCTCAACAGCATCCTTGCTCTAAATAAATTTGCCATATGCTGACTCTTTAATGATCTCCTTAACTGTTAGTGTATTTGAATATACAAGTATTGTAACAGTTACAACGGTATTGTTGAAACTCGCTGGAACATGAATAACCCCTTTTGGTATTCTACATCCACTCTTACGTGAACCAATACGTCCATTCCTATGAGAACCAACTCTTGGTACAGATTTTGCCATATTTTATTACTCATAAATATGAATCAGAAATATATAGAAAAAAACGGAGATATCCATTTCATGTTACCTTTATTTTACATGGCCCTTCCTTAAAAAACTTTAGAAAGATTAGCCTTGTCTCTGTTTATGCTTCAGACTGTAAACAAATAACTATAATTCGTTCGTGCCTATGGATCAGTAGACGTTTTTCACAAATTTAACGAATAGAAGCCCTTAATTTCATATTTCTCACTCCTTACCTTAATTTGGAATCTATTCCTTGGAAGAAAATAAGTCTCTTGTATTTTTTAGCTTCGAATTGGATCCCCCATGAAAGGAATGTTTTCAAAAATTATCTAATTGCTCGAATCTTTGTTGTCATTCTTTAACTTGGGGATAGTACGAAGATAGGTTCTCTACTGCAGACTCATGGAAGACGTCAATTATCAATGGATCTCAAAGAGACTTTGAACCTCAGTTGTGAGTTCCACTTGATGCTAAACTTTTCCATGAACACCCTGTGCAAGAATTGAACTTCAAGCATGTGTTCCTGAAAATACAAAATTTTCATCATAGTTGAGTCAAGTGTGTGAATATCCTCTGAGCCCTCTTGATGTTATAAAAAATCTATCAATAAGTGAATATGCTTGGGGTTTTGCACCTTGAGCATAAAAGTTCAATTTCCCTCCAAAATCAAATAACTGGACCTTTTGCAAGGGTTTCTGAATCTTATTCCTCAGTCTCTAATATCTGCAAGGGGAATTTATTGAAGTTGCTGTAAATAAACATTTTTGGCACTCATTCTCTTCCACTGGCCATGCTTCTGACGTGGAATCAAAGAACCAATCAAGGTTTTGTTTGGATATGATCACAGGTCGCAACCTGAATCTTGACTTCCCCACGAGTTGACTCAATCAAAATAGGTCAAATCACAACATAAGGCAAAGCTTATCCAAATAGACTCTTACAAAGAAGAGTTTCTCCACATAACCGATGTGGTACTAAACATGCAGGACTCAATAAAGCACTACAAAATAAAAGAAGACTCGACCAACTAGGTCTAATCAGGACTCCTTAAATTGACTCAAACGAAATCCGATTGGACTCAAACGAAAAGCAACGAACAAAGTAAAATATGGACTACACGATCCTCTAATAAAGTAAACTGACTCATAAGCAGCCAGGGCTCAAAACCAGAGCCAAACTAGTGTCGATGTGACACTACGGCGACGACGCTGATATGTGCTTAGAGGAACAACCAGTGTGATGCCCCCATCAGCACACCCGAGGTGAAAAGAACTCGACCCCGTCGAGTATGGCTCCGAATGACTCTCATAGAACTCCAACAAATCTGGAGCTAATCGTTGTAGGTCTTCTCGAATAATCCATGTATCATCAGATTCTGAACGACCTTTCCAACATACTAGATGTCGCCTGCAACCATCACCCCTAGTACAGATGATCTGATTATCTTTTATGCTATCAATTTGCTCCGCTATAAATGGGTCATTTGTTGTTAGCAATGGGGGAAAATGGGGTCCTTCAAATAAAAACTCGGGAGTAGGCTCATCAAGATCCACAAGTGTATTACCAGGGTTAAAAGGAGGACCTTTATAAGCTACTAAATTTGATATGTTAAATGTCGAACTAATCCCGAAGTCCGGAGGTAAATCAATTACATAGGCATATGGATTAATTTTCTTAAGAGTTTTAAAAGGGGCAGCATTACGAACAGTTAATTTCTTAATTGCTCGAAGTGGAAACCACTTTGAACGAATCCGGATCATTACATAATCACCCTCATTAAAGTCAAGCGCCTACGGTGCAAATCAACATAGGATTTATACTGAGCGTTACTTTCCTGAATTTTCTTGTTGATTTTCTTATGCAAATCATGTATATGCAATGCAGATGCGGATACCGACTCAACACTAGATGTTGTGTCATGGGAATAAGATCTATAGGTTTTCTAGGTTTGTAACCATGCACTAACTCAAATGGACTCATACCTATTAACCTATTACATAAACTATTAACCTATTCGAAGTGGAAACCACTTTGAACGAATCCAGATCATTACATAATCACCCTCGTTAAAGTCAAGCGTCTACGGCTATGGTGCAAATCAGCATAGGATTTATACTGAGCGTTACTTTCCTGAATTTTCTTGTTGATTTTCTTATGCAAATCATGTATATGCAATGCATATGCAGATACCGACTTGAACACTAGATGTTGTGTCACGGGAATAAGATCTATAGGCTTTTTAGGTTTGTAACCATGCACTAGTTCAAATGGAATCATGCCTATTAACCTATTACATGAACTATTATATGCAAATTCTGCACTGGGTAAGATGAGATCCCAGTTCCGCAAATATTCACTGACTAGACATCGCAAAAGATTTTCTAGACTCCTGTTTACCACCTCACTTTGACCGTCCGTCTAGAGATAAAAAGTAGTGGAGAATTTGAGCTTAGTCCCCATCTTGTGCTATAGAGTTTTTCGAAAATAACTCATGAACTTGACATCTCTATCTGACACAATGATTTGGGGTAAACCATGCAACTTTACTACCCCGTCAAAGTAGATCTGAGCAAGTTTGGAGGCATCAGAAGTCTTGTTGCATGGTAAGAAGTGGACCATCTTTGAAAAACGGTCCACAACCACAAATATAAAATCTTGCTTTATAGTCTTTGAAAGTCCAAGCACGAAATTCATACTCACGTCTTACCAGGGGCGATCTAGTACGGGTAAAGGCATATACAAGCCAGTGTTCTGCTTTCGCTGCTTGATCAATTGGCAGGCGCGACATTGCCCTATCAGCCTCGCAACATCTCCTTTTAGGCTTGGCCAGTAAAATAAACTCTCTACCGCATCTATGGTCTTCTCTCGTCTGAAGTGACCAGCAAGACCCCCAGCATGCAGTTCCCAAACAAAATAGTCTCGTAGTGACGTACGGGGAATGCATAACGTTCGAAATCGAAATAGATAGTTATCCTGGAGAAGGAAACTGTCTATTTCCGGTGTCATCCCTTCCTTTAAAGCACCAAAAATCTCTCCAAAATTAGGGCATGACGTGTATTCCTCCTTGATTCGCTCGAAACCTACAACTCAACATTCAGTAGCTTAAGCACACAGATGCGGCGACTGAGTGCATCCGCTGCCTTATTCTCAACTCCAGATGTGTGCTTCAAGGTATAAATGGTCTTGCATAAATTCAACCCACCTACTGTGTCTAGCATTGAGCTTCTTCTGCGAGTTAAGGTACCGTAAGGTTTCGTGATCCGAATAAAAAACAAATTCTTGCGGTAAGAGGTAATATCGCCAATGGTGTAATGATTGTACAACCAATTTGAATTCTTTATCATAGGTGAAGTAATTCAGTTTAGCTCCGCCCAATTTTTCACTGAAAAAGACAATCGGGTGCTTTTCTTGACTGAGTACTCCGCTTATTCCAATGCATGAGGCGTAGCACATAACTTCAAACACCTTGGAGAAATCAGGAAGTCTCATAACAGATGTTTCAGTCATTCGTTGTTTGATTTTCTTGAACGCTTTGACAGTGGTTACGGGCCACTAGAACTCTTTTCTCTTCAGGCAATCCATAATTGGGGCCATAATAGTGCTGAATTCCTTTATGAATCGCCTGTATAATGTCACCAGCCCATGAAAACTTCTTACTTCTCGAATATTTTAAGGTTGCGGCCATCTACAATCGCCTGAATTTTCTGAGGATCATCTGAAACCCTTTGAGCTGATACAATATATCCCAGGAATACAACTCTATCAGTCATGAACAAGCACTTCTTAGGTTTGTGTATAGTTGTTCTTTCCTCAATGTGTGACAAACTTGCCTGAGATGACCCACATGATGCTTCAGCGTCTCACTGTAAATCAAAATATTATCAAAGTAGATGACCAAGAATTTACCCATAAAGGGTCATAATACCTGGGTCATCACTCGCATGAAAGTGCTTGGAGCATTTGTCAAGCCAAAAGGCGTGACCATCCACTCGTATAAACCGTCTTTTGTCTTGAAAGTGATCTTCTACTCATCATCTAGAAGAATCCGAATTTGATGATATGCACTTTTCAAATCAATTTTTGAGAAGATGGAACCTCCAGACATCATGTCCAACATTTCATCCAGTTTGGAGATGGGGAATTGATATTTAATGGTAATCTTGTTGATGGCGCGACTATCTACGCACATTCTCCATGAATCATCTTTCTTAGGAGTTAACAATGTTGACATCACGCACGGACTTATACTTTCTTTAATGAACTCTTTATTCAAAAGCTCATCAACTTGCCTTTTGAGTTTAGCGTGTTCTGTCAGATTCATTCAGTAGTGAGGCAAGTTGGGAAGAGAAGGCCCCGGAACCAAATTGATAGCGTGTTGGATATCAAGCATAAGAGGTAGACTATTCGGAAGTTCCTCTGAAAAGACATCAGCAAATTCTCTCAATACAGGGACTACTGCAAGAGGGGTATGTTCCTGAGAATCATCAATAACTTCTCTAGAATAAGGGCAACAACTGTGGATCCCTTGGCAATCTCCTTATTGATAAGTTTAAGGCTGATCAGTGTTAACACCTTCTTATTGCTAGATGCCTCAATCTGTTTAGTCTCAGGTGTAGGCCCTGGTCGCAGCGGGGCCAATTTGATCTTCTTCTCCTCATAAACGAATGAGGATGAATTGGGACGTCTATAAATAGTGACATCTCTGTCCTATAACCAAGGTCATCCTAAAATGATATGTCCCACATCCATGGTGACTACATCATACCAAATTTTATCCGGATATGTGACAAACAGGATCGGAATAAGACATTTATTCTTCACATCGATGGATGCAGAGTTCACCCATAACACTTTATATGGTTGAGGGTGGAGAACAGTCTTTAGCCTAAGTTTAGTTACCATATCCGAGGCGACAGCGTTGACGCAACTCCCACTATCAATTATAACCCGATAATTCTTACCACCAATTTTGGTGAGAGTTTGAAAAATTAAAGTTCTACGTCAGTCGTTATTTTCCTTAGGTTGAGCCAGGGCGCACCTTACTATACTCGATGGTGGGTAATCCTGTCTACATTGTCAATCGACGGTGGGTGCGTACTCAAAACACATCCCAAGGTGGCGACCTGATCAACATCAAAATTATCTTCCCAAGCATCTCTTTCAAGATCATGAACGATTTCGTTTAAATCATCCTAGTCACCGTCCGAGTGGAATTCAATGATCGTCGTTGCCTTACTCGGACATTATGTTGAAACGTGACTAAACCCTCGGCACTTGAATCATTGAGTCTGATGAGTGGATCTAGACGACTCACTGTGATTCCTTTGCCTTTGTCTTCACGCCTTGGAGTGGAGCTATTAGATCCAAAACGACACTGTGATTGGGACAGACTGGACTGAAACTCAGCAATAGTCTTGTTGAGACTATCCCTATAGTTTGTGCATCTAGAAAATGAAGAAGCTTGAGATTATGATCTAAGTCCTGGACAATTTGAATAGCTTGCTCTAGGGTAGAGACATCTTTAACAATTAGTTCACACCTAAGCTCATCCTTAAGTCCTGAATGGAATCTAGACAAGACTATTGCATCAGACTCATCCTCACCACATCTAACTAAGAATTGATCAAACTTTTTGATATACTCTGATACTAGTCGATTATCTTGAGTCAAATGCAGTTATTGGTCAAGTAGACATTGTTTGTATGACAGACAGATATTTCTCTTGAAGTTTCAACTTCATCTCGTCTCAAATTTGAATAGCTTCCTGATGTCTAAGTCTCATCAATTTCTCGACATTCATCCAGTATTACCTAGCCTGACCTACCAATTTCATCTTAGCAAATCGGATTCTTCTCTTGTCGGACATATCATACCTGTTAAAGTAATAATCCATGTCCGAAATCCAATAGAGGAAGATTTGGGGATCCAACTGGCCATTGAAAGTGGGTGCCTCAAGTTTTATGTTCTTTAAGTTCGCTCCTACAAAATCATTTTGGTCATTATTTCTAGGGTGGTGAGGCCCATTATCACTAACATTGTCGGTAGTAACTCGGTTCCAAGTGTTTCTTATTTATTGCTCAACATCGTCCATCCGAGTGGTTTAATTTTCTAGGAGCTTGGTGATATTAGCTAGTGCAGAATTCATTTCAGAAGTTGGGTCACAGAGGTGGTACTGTGTTCCACTATGGGTAGTCATGCAACATGGTTGCCTGGGTACAAGATTTAAGACACAATGCTAAATGAAGACAAAAATGATTAAAATAAAAAAATCAACTACTATGAAACCTGATGCAGAATGATCAAATAAGAACTCAGCAAGTAATTCAGCTTTAGAAGGCAGTAAATATCCCATGACTCATTCCCATCTAGGCAATAAAATTTTAATTAAAGTGATCAGGTAATAGAAGTAGTGCGTAATGTTGACCGTTTTAATTTTCAAAATGAATCAATCTTAGAGTCAGGAATAGTTCTAGTTTAATTTCAGATGTAGCAAATAAAGCCCGCAGATTCACTCACTCACAAATTATTCAGTTGACAGCGACAAGTCAATAGCACAAAAGATGGATTGAATTGGTGTAAATGGATTCTAATACTATTGAAAAAGTAGTAGAACTGAGTGGTTAGGAATTACCTCAAAATTACCTGCACTGAGGAGAATAATTCGCCCACCACAACTCTGAACAGTAGTGCTAGGAGCTACAAACCAGCGATCTCGAGAACGGCATGAATCGGATGTGAATCGACAGAGAAACAACCTCATGACTGCGACTGTGCTCTATAGATGTTGGTTCAGTTGGACTCTGGGTCGGAATCACCTGTGTTGCATCGAATCCGGCCCAACCTGAGTTAATCAAAGCGGTTCTGATTTGATTTCAGATCAGTCGAATCCCACCAAAAATCAAATCTAACCCAATTTGATCTTAATCCCAAACTTGAGTAATCAGACGGATCGAGAAGCAGAGGTGGCGATGAAGGGTTTCGGCGATGGTTGGGGAAGATGGCGGTGGCGCGGAGGGCGGCGACGTTCTCTGATGGCAGTGACGTAGACGAGGATCACAATCTGAGGAGGACTCGTCGGCGTTGCAGGGGTGCGGCGAGGATGGGAGCGAGGTGGATCTTGTTGTCAATGATGAGGATTTGATGTTGGCTCTGAGCGACGAAGTGGTGGTGGAGCGGTGTTGTAGCCATTGTCGACAGGGGAAGACGAGGATGGGAAAATCTGCTGCGACCAATCTCCTGTCGAGGTTAGTGGGCGAGGACGACGGCGGGGTAGTAGGATGACGGCAGGCATTGCGACAGATGGGGAAGCCTCATCAACCTCAAGCTGTGAAGCTGCGGGGTGAGGGTGAGAGGAGGGAAATGGCGGGGGTGGTGAGCAGAACTATCGCTTTAGAGGAGATGGATTGCCTGGATCTGATTTTTGGTTTTGATTGTTTTTTTATCTGATTTTTTGTTTTGATTGGGGAGAATTGATTTTGATTTTGATTGGAGGAGACGAAGGTTGGGTTTGATTTGGGGGAGGGGAATTGATGAAGGGGGATGATGATCAGTACCCTTTTTTCTACAGGCTTGTAAAATTTGTGGAGGGGAACAGGAATTCCGGCTCTGATACAAAAATGATGTTGAATCAAGAAACTAATTAGGGTTTTGTTTGGATATGATTACAGGTCGCAATCTGGATCTTTCTTTCAACACCAGTTGACTTAATCAGAATAGATCAAATCACAACATAGAGCAAAGCTTATCTAACTATTCAATAGTTCATTCATCAAACTGAGTCTCTTAAATACTCTTAAAAAGAAGAGTTTCTCCACATGATCGATGTGGCACTAAACATGCAAGACTTAATAAAGCACTACAAAATAAAAGAAGACTCGATCAATTAGGTTTAATCAGGACTTCTCAAACTAACTCACACGAAATCCGATTGGACTCAAAGGAAAAGCAATGAACAAGACAAAATATGGACTACACGATCCTCCAATAAAGTAAACTGACTCATAATCAGCCAGGGCTCAAAACCAGAGTCAAAGTGGTGTTGATGTGACACAACGGCGACGGCGTTGATATGTGCGTAGAGGAACGGTGTAATACCCCCATCAGCTCACAATTTGGCCTTTTACTTGGTAAATAAATTAAGCACTCTCTGGTTCAAGTTTGGATCTGCAGAATAATACAGGTGTGACAATCTGATTTCTCTGAAGCAAGATTTCTGGAAAAATTTGCAGTTTCCGGGTGAAAATGGAGAATGAAGGCAAGTTTTGTTATGATAAAAAAGGTATCGCGTCTGTCAAAACGCAATTTTACCCAAAGTTCAAGCTGATGGGTTGTAGGTCAGTAACTTGTATAAAGCAAACTTAGCACTCCCCATGTGACTAATGACTCAGTCGGAAGGCAGAATAAATAGATAAAAATGAATGTATTTTAAATTGAAATGGTGTGGTTTGAATCGAGGACATTTTGGACTCTCTGATGCCTACACCAAAAAGCTTAAGCTGACGGGCAGTGACATAACTGGTAGTGACATAATCACGGACACTGTGTATGGGTGGGGGGACTCATGTCAGCAGAGCCGGTGTCTGATACTGACACCACACCAACAGAAGAAATAAGAAATGTTCCCGACGCTCATAGGACACTGTATTCATACTATCATGATGTTTTTATGACATTTAAGTACTACTTGATCAACTCCCATGGAAAACTCATGTCGCACTAGTATTTGTTGTTTGAGAAACTTCAAAAGAATACCATACTATTATGATATTTTTCTGACATTTAAGTAATACAAAGTCCCATGGAAAACTCATGTGGCACTGGTATCTAAAGAAAATAGTTATCATTGCCATGCGAAGAAAATGCAAACTTAGCATTTAACATTCCGAAATTGCAGGACCTACTGGTTTTCTGGTGAAAAAAGAGAACAGTGTTAACTTTATCACAGAAGAAAACCGTAGCAACTCCAATACCTCAACCTTGTATCATGGAATAAACCCAATTTCAACTTAAATATACAGAAAAGATCCAAAACAGTTCAATGCTGCTTTCTTGGCAATAGAGCAGTGAAATATTGCTTCTCTTATATTCCAATAAAAGAAATGTTTGTATATCCAGCCCGAGCCGCCGCTTTTCCTGCTCAGAAACCTGCTTGCTGTCAAAGGATATCCAAATCTCCTTGACAAACTCTGTGGAACAAGACATTATAAAAAGCCTTTTCCTTAACCATACACGAACAGGAAAGGACCAAACACCCCGTTCTGCTTATTATCTATTTACGTAATTCTCGTGGGCTCCTTGCTGGATTTAAATCCCCTTAATGGCACATAAGAACCTACTTTCATGTGGTGTTTCCAAAGGTAAGAGCAATTTCAGGAATTAGAAATTTCATACCGATATCGTAAGCCCAGTCCCTAGTAAAAAAAAAAATCCATGGAAAGATGGACTCGGGGGGAGATCATGTCAAATCCCATGAATTGCAAACAAAGCAAAATCCCAAGATAAACAGCCCAGACCCTAAAAAATTCAGCAGACATCACCATTTATATAACAAAAACTCTAAGAAGGCTTGTTTAGCTATAAAAAAAAAACTCTTGCAACGCCATCTCAATCAGCATATCTCTCCAAACTCCACATATAAATGTAAATAAGCCTTAAACAAGCAAAATAATTGCTTAAACTCACTTTGGACCAAGAATAAAGGACTACATGAAATAGAGTAAAAGAATAAAAACGAATAAATAGAATAAAAATATAATTTGAACTGACTAAATCTGTGAAGCATGGAAATCTAAATGGAAGAGCCACAGCCATGTTGGATATGTATGTGCATCAAACATTGGACGTCGCTGAAGGAATCTGTTGTGATACACCTAGGACACATCCTAAACTTTACTGTGAAGTATCAGATCTGTATCTGAGACCACGAAATTAAATTGATATTTAAATGATGGAATTTGAAATCTATTTGAATCATGAATGCATAGTCTTATTTCTTTATTAAATGAATAAAGATGATTGTTCAAGTGAGGGTGCATCACAGATCGCTACATGTTCATGTGCAGCAATATCCAAATTATATATATATATATATATATATATATATATATATATTATATATATATATATATATATATATATATATCGGGGCAAAGATATTGCATAAGAACAGTTGAAGAAAAGTTGGAAAAAGTACAATTATCTTTTCTCAATTTTGGAGAAATTGAAGAAAAGTTGGAAAAAGTTGGTCAATAGGATTTAGTGTGAGTTTGGTTAGGTGTAGAAAAAAAATGAACGACAGAGAAGAACTACATAGGCAAGCTCCAAGATAGATTACTAGATTACGACTTCTAACAATGTTCTTTTCCAAGTCATTCTACAATTATCTTTTCTCAATTTTGGAAATCACCTTATGCAAATGCCCAAGGCAGCAGTTTGCACATGGCTTGATGGTTATGGTTCTGCTTATGATATCAATCATATAGAACAAAATTATTTCAGTTATGCCATTAAAAACTTTCTTTTAACGAAGATCAGTTGATGTTGTTAATGTTTGCTATTGGTTTTCAGCGCTTAAACAGAAACACGGACTAATTTACCAAGTTAACTAACTAATGCTAGCAGCTTTTGGAATCTGAAAAGATGGTTAGGGAGGGAGGTGGTAAGCAGCACTACAATACCAGATCCCCAACAAGTTTCTAATACTTGGGATGCATTTACTGTTTAAGTCTTTTATATATCAAAACAAGGTTCAATACTTTGATTTACTGGAGAACTCCAAGAGTGTGATGCTCTGATATACTGGCACTCATGGTGTCGTCATGCAATTATATAGAACTCCACACCTTTTATTTAGTACGAGTCTTCAGGTTGATCAATCACCTGGAAGTATGAATTGTTACGCTACAAGTGTCCAAAAGTACACAGTAACACAATCAACACCATCAATGGCATTGGCATTTTATAGGTTCTCATATATCAACAGTTAAATTGACCCAAACACTGCAAAATCATAACAATTTGAGCACATTATGTGTGGTGATAGTTGAGCACTAAATTAAATTAGAATTCTAAAAGCTTTTGTGCTACAGTCGGATTGTTCATATAATATTCTAATCACACACACACACACACACACACACACACACACACACACACGAATTGTCAAAGATATAAATCAACACTTCAATGTCACACAACAGTTTATTTCACAAGATAGAACATATACCTTGGGGATTCTCATAGGATTTTTTGAAGCATAATCGCAGAGCTTCCCAATCATCCTATCATTAGGTTCTCCTTCCTAAATATTCATCAAATTACAGTTGATTAGTAAATGCTAAAAGATCTCTGAATGAAGAAATATAAGATAGACTTGCAATTCAAAGCATACGAGAAGCAACCACATATGATGCCTATTACCATTCGAAGTGTTTTGATTTCATAATTAAAAATAATTGGATAAGGATAGACTAGGCTAGTTCCGGAAGGATATGGAGTTGAATCCTTCCCCATTCAAATTCAATTTCAGGCCAATCAAATGGAGAATCCACTCTGTTAAAAGTTGATATATATCATTTAACGTGGCTAAAAACTAAACATCAATTATTTTTAAGTTTTTTCTTGTCATGCACCACTGAATGGACAGCTGCAAGTAGCATGTTACTTAAATTTATGAGTTTGGGCATACAAATTGTAATCCGGCCATTTGATCATGATCTGAACACTTACAAACCCTTACCAGTTTTTGTTGGATCTCAAACATTTTAGACCATTAAACTAAACAACTTGCTACTTACACTATTCAGTTAGTACTCACTTCATGCACAGGCAAAAGGACTTGAAAATACTTCATTTTTTGTTTTAGATATCCTAAATCATGTAGATCAATTTGAGTGAAATGGATATTCAACTTGATTTTCCTAACATCAAATTGGAATGAGAAGGATTTGCTTCTAAATCCTTCCCAGAGGAGCTCAGTCTATCTCCAATTATGTATTACCAAAGGAGTTCTGAAGTGAGGTGGATGCTTCTAATGTCTGAAGCTCTTGAAATGTTCAGACTTTAACAGTTAACCCAAGTGACCTAGTATAAAGGGGGACAAGAACGAAATCCTAATAATTCACCAGTTCATGACTCTGTTAGCTTCACTGAATGGAAGGATCTTGTATACATTTAAAGCAAAATGCCATCGACATAAAACTGATAAAAGCATGCAGTTTTCTTATACATCCCACACCATAGAACTATGTTTTCCCTTAATGCTTAAGAATGTGCTCCCCGCATAAGGTGACTGCATAGGCCAAGGTAAAACAACACTATAATGGAAGGCTAGATAACTATGGCTATGCCTGATGGGAGGGGCCTACAAGGCCAGGGGGAAAATAACCAATGATAATATAAAGACATTTTCTCTCAATCCACTAATATAATATATTCCTGCAAATTAGTTATGGACGGGAAATACCAGTAACAACCAGTTATCTATCACTTTAAATAGTTGAAAATTTCAATGCTAGTCAAGATGAGTGGATTTCCAATAGTCTAATATAGGAGGGATAATATAAATTCATTTGCATAAGCCAACAAAGGAAAATTAGACATGTGATGACTGATGACCATACCCACTAGTCAAAGAATGAATAAAGACTCTTGCTGGTTTGAAAATATTGTAGCAATTATGATCCTAATTGTGATGGATGACGGATATGGTTGTCTCCCCATCCAAGTTTAAGATCACTACTGTTAAGGAAAGATGATATACCTTATATGCAAACTCGATTATACTTGTATACAGAGTGTATGATGTGTCATTATCAGCAATGAAAGTATACTTACCTTTCATATAAATATACATACACACTAGCCTTTTGGTACATGCAAAGGCACATGCTCATATATATAATATAAAATGTAAGAAAAAAGAATTATCTGATAAGATACAAAAAAAATAGACATTAATATTTTTATCGTAAAAATTTAGCTTTATAATCAGCATATATATAATTTAAAGAAAATTTAGAGATTTAACATATTACGATATTTTATGACATTTTATAAGTTTACAGTATTTTTTTTAAGGATAGATTTACATTATAAATTATTGGATAGTTTTCATACTTATAATAAAATTGTTTCTTATATCCAGTATGATTTTAGATAAAATTTATTTAAGAGTGAGTTAGAGAGGGGAATTCGGCATTTGAAAAAAATATACATTAAAAAGAACAATGTAGGTTATATTTGCACCAAGTCAATGTGTTGAATTTTAGAAACATCACCAACATCTATTTGTGTGCATTAAATAATAAAAGTAGACATTTGAGTGCTAAGAAACTTGAACATAAATGTACCTATTTGGTATATAAATAAATTTATGAACATGTGGGTATAGGATTAATTGTTCGGTGTCTAACAATAAATTGTTACAAATTTAAAATTTTATGTACAGGAATAACTTTCTTGTACCCAACTCATACTGGAAACTTCCCTGTGTTTGGTCACGTGAGGCCGAAGCGATAAAAAAGAAGAAGAAGAAGAAGAAATTAGAAAGGGTACAGTCGGTCGCCACAGCCGGCTACAGGCATCCTTTCTCGTTATATGTAAAGATATACATGCATATGAATGTATGTATGTGAGTATGTATGTGCGGACTCAATTGTACTTGTGTGTGTATAAGTATGTATGTATCTATGTATGTGCAACCTCAATTATACTTGTACACAGAGTGTATGATGAGTTATTATGAGCACTGAAAGTATACTTACCTTTCATACATACATACATACATACATAAATACATTCATGTGTGTGTATACATACAGACATACGTTCATGTGTGTGTGTGTTTGTGCTTGTGTGTGTGTGGGGAGAGTCTTCAGTACTTTCAGGGCATAACTAAACTAGTTATGTCCACCTATAAAAGTGTATGATATACAAAGATATTAGACGATCCACTTCATTCATCTTGATCTGCATCTTTCAAAAGGTTCATAAACAAAAGTTCATGCATTTTAAAGTCCAATTGCTTAAACATCAAGTGTTTTCAATTGTCAAAAAATCATTCATTTTGCCACCACATAAAGCATGGGTAAATGATCTTCAATTTTTTATATATAGAGATTTTAAAATATATAGATCAAGATAAACGGAATGGATCGTTTAATTTCATTACAATAACATGCATTTTTGTAAGTGGACATAACTTACTTAGTTATGCCCTAAGAGTAATAAAACTTTAATATATATATATATATATATATATATATATATATATATATATAGAGAGAGAGAGAGAGAGATGACTTGTGTCATTCCGGAAGGATTCGAGACCGAATACTTCCCACTCAAATACAACTTTACGACATCTGAATGCAAGATCCACTCTGTTGAAGTTGATCTACATTATTTCAAGTAACTAAAAATCAAAAATCATGTATTTTGAATACTTTTTGCTCGTCCATCAAGTAGGCACAAAATAGATGGCCGAAATACTGAGTTGGTTAGTTTAACGGTGTAGAATATTTAAAATCTAACAAAAAATGGTGTGTGAGAGTTTTTAAGTGTTTAGATCATGATGAAATGGTCGGATCAAGAATTTGTATGTCTAAAGATGTAGATCAAAGCAATGTGCTATTTTCAGCTATCGATCGTCCAAAAGAGAAGAGGAGAGTAGACTTTTCGACCACATTTTAGAGCCAACCAGATACCCATTAATCTTGTGACTGTATTCATTTCTTATGTCACCAGTATATTAGAAATGTGCATTTCACATCATGATTATTTCAGTAAGAATTTAAATCTTTTAATTTTACACATACTTAAAGAGTTGTAACCTAATGCAATTGCCATCTATATTCAAAAAAGTGCTAGCAAAAATATTATGAAAAGGACTGTGTCACTATATTTCCCTAGTACTTATGATTTCAACAACTGAATGAAACATCCTACAGATTAATTTTTTATTGACTTCGGAAAACCATTAATCTCCTTGCAACAAGTATGAAGATATTGTATGCAATAACTATCAAATGCAACTGAACCAAGTTTTCATTCTTCATGGACTACCAAGATACAGCTCCACAAATTGTATCTCTTCATTTTGGTACATATTACCATCTCAAAATTTGCACGTACTTAGAACTTGCATATGTCTACAATGAACACGCATCATAAATTCCTGACTATTTGAATTCAAATTGGCATAGCACAGAGCTACTAGAAAAGTAAGCATTTAGCTCTATTAGTCTTTTAACATATATAGTTGCAAATACCAACAAATCTACAAGTCAACTAAATTAGCAACAACTGAGAAAATGCAAACTCTAATTAAGATAAAGGGAACTTTGAGATATTGACCTGAGACTTTGGGAAGATATCAGCCAGCAGCTTCTTGTATCTTTTAACTGGATGCCGAGACCTTGATCGTAATGCAGGGCAGAAGCAACAGAGACGGCCACAGACCGGCAAAACTCTCCTTGACATTACCCCCATTTTCCTTCTGTGTGTATCGAAAATAAAAAATAGAAAAAGAATTTTTCCTTTCGTCCTCTTTTCTCTCAAAGATTTGAATGAAGAACCTAAACCCCAAAACTTTAAAAGGTACAAGATTTTGGATCGCCAATTGGGGTCTAGGATCTCTCCCCCCAAAATTCAAAAGAAATAGTTATTGCTCATATAAACAACTGAAGTAACCACAAGGGTCCATCAAAACCGAGAGAGGACCACCCAAATGTAAGAGAAAACACCTAATTGGGTCCTCAATTTAGAGAGAGGGATCAGCCTGCAAAAGTGAGATTTTGAACCCCCCAGCATCAAATAGAGCAATAAAATAGCAAAAAAGCCATTTTTTATCAAAGGGTTATCTGTCAAAATGCAAATTTTAGCAGAGAAACCAACTGACAGAAGAGCGGAGAAAACTGAATTGAAATCGAACGAGGGTTTGAACAAACTCACCTCGGTGAACTGCCTCCTCAATGGGGCAGAGGCTTGAGATCCCTTCAACGACTCGATTCTTTTCCTATTATTATTAATATTAATAATATACATGTGACCTCGTTCTGTAATTTCTAGAAAGGCAAAAAAAAAAAAAAAGACAAGGACAGTTGTGAAATTTACTCAATATAAATGTGAATCTTATTACCAAAATGAGAAAAATTATAGGGAGGAATAAAATTCGTTAATGGTAGGCAAGGCTCCCCGGATCGCGGCGGCGATGTTTGGGGAACAATGACCGAAATACCCTTCAGTATTTTTATTTTTGTACCTTTTATTTTTAACTTTTTTCTAGTGTGCTTATTCGTATGGAAATTTCCCTTTGGCAGGTGGAGTTAGGCTGGAGTTGGGAGCTAACTCCAGCTCAAGCTTTTTGGGACCGAGGCAGATAGCATACGGGTGTTACAAACTACTCACAGACAACTCATTTATAAACTCAAAAAACTCCAGCTAACTTCACGAGTTAGTTGATCCCAATAATCACCCAAATTTATCATACAAAATTGAAATTTTAGATGTCTGATTCACTAATTAAAAAAAATTCACCAAATTTGTAATAGTTATTTATTCCCCTACTAAAAATTGATAACTCTTCTTCTAAAAGAAAGAAAGTGGTTCCTTACTGGATCGTTGAGCTCCGCTCCCCCTTGAGGTCTCAACTTTGAAACCCATACTTCGCATATATTAATTAATTATTTTCAGCTACTGTGATCGCTTCCGACTATGATGTTCGATTGGTTTACCAGCAAAAAAATAAATACTAATTATCAAGTAATAGACTGATTTCTTCGTAGCCTGTTTTACTCGACTTCCTCATAGAAGGTAAAATTATTTTTTTGAACGTCATTTACATACTTGTCAGTCTACTTTAACTTTATAGGTAAAACAAGTAGAAAATTTTGAAGGAAAAAAAAAACGCAGGAACGCAAATAGCATAAAAATAACCTTAAATATCATAATCAAATGAATATCATAATGTTAATAATAGTATTTGTCATCAACAATACTTGTAAAAGAACACACTTGAGAATTAAAAATATATATCTCTAGCTCTAAGTCTATTAACAAAGGAAAAAAAAATATTTTGGATTAGTTTATCACTCGCGTGAGAATAAAATATCAATATTTATGGCTAACTAGTCGTTGATTTTTTCAGTAAAATTTTCTACTTAACGAAAAGAATATTAGAATTGGTCTATCTTGTCATTTACTTATATAACAAAATTATTTTCTATCTTTGATGCATTGAATGGGTAGTGAAGTTTCTCTAACAATGTTCGCGACGTATCTTAGACTTGTGACTTTTTTGTCACAAATCACATGTCATGTCAACTTTGCTCAAGTTTCACTACACAAACAAAATTTTAAGAGTAGAAACTCTCACAATAAATAAATAAAATTAATTTAATAAGTAATGAGACAGTAAATTAGAATTTTGATAGAAACAGCTCAGGATAGTCTAATAAAATGTAGCCCATTTAAAAAGAAAAGGAGAACTAATATTAATGCTACAATTTTCTTCTATGACTCCAAATAGAAAGCAGCATGCCCAAGCCTGTTTTGGCTTGGCTTTGTCACCTCTTTTGCATATAATATATTTTTCAGTTTAAAAATTAACTTCAGCAGCTTAAATGGAAGGCCACAAATCACTAAAAAACAATCATACCCTAGTGAGGGAGCACATATCTTCACCTTAAAGAATTATGAAGGCACCCAGTGATTAAGATACCCACAAATGTGATAAAGGCATCCAAAAAAAAAAAAAAGACCAAAATACCATGTTCTTATTCTCCTCTCTCTTCCACTCTCCCCCCCCCCCCTCCCCCCACCCCCCTCCTGATCCCCACTCGCTCACCCCTCCAACGAACCCCCTCTTCCCGGTCGTCTCTCTCCTCGGCGACCCCCCTCCCTCTCCAGCCATCCCCCGCTCCCCTTGCCCTCCCCCTCCCCCTCCTTGGCCTCCCCTCCCCTTCGATCGCCCCCCCCCCTCCCCCTCCTCAATCTCCCCCCATCCCTTCCCCTCCTCTCGGTTACCCCCTCCCAACTCATCCTCCCCCTCTCCTCCCCCATCCCCCCGCCCACACCCACCCCCACCCCCAAGATCTGGCTTGTTCGGTCAGATCCTCTTCCCCTTAATCCTCCCCCCCCCCCCCCTAAGATCTGGTCTGTTCGGTCAGATCCTCTTCCCCTCAATCCCTCCCTGTTCGGTCATCTTTGGTGTGGGGGTGGGGGGTGGGGGGGGGGGGGGAGATCGGGAGGGGGAGAGGAGAAAGAGAAGAAGGGGAGATCGGGGGGAGGGGAGGGGGAGATCGGGGGAGGGAGAAAAAGATATTTTAAACTTTTTATTAAAAATAAAAATGTCAAAAAAAAAAATTTTTTTTACACGCTGGTAATAATTTGTGAGGGCGCCTTCCTCATGTTTTGGGTGAAAACAACCGCCCCCCCCAGTGAGAGAGGGTGGCAGACCGTATGATCATATTTTATTTTCTCCCTCTCCTCCCGCTAATCACTCATGCAATGCAAAAGGTCTAATAACTCACACAACTGGCTCAGGCCATCTCCAACCCACGCCAATTTTGGCGTGGGTTGGATTATTTTCTTCTCCAATCGGGCGCCAAAAGCACCCGCAAAATGCCGGGTGCTACAGTGCCACGCCAGAAATGGCGTGGCACTGTAGCACCGGCATTTTGCCGGGTGCCAATCAAAATTTTTGATTTATTTTTTTATTTTAAATTATTATTAGTTTAGTAGTATTAATAGTATTTTAATATAATATTAAAAGCAATAATAATAAAATATATAAGGAATATGCTATTTGAAGTGAAAAATGGAGTGATGGGTTGGAGGAGTTTTGGTTGAACACTCCATTTTGAAGTGAAAGTACACTCCAAAATGGAGGGGGTGATTGGAGATGCCCTGAGACATGCGCTTGGAAAGGCCTATTGTATGGCCCACAAGACAACTGTCATTTAAGTTGCAGGTTTGGATACAATACATGTAATTAATATGGGATTTTATGAACATTTTGAAAGGTTGAATCTTTTTAAAAGAATTGCATATAATTAAATTGAATATGTTGCGTGGGGCTTAACTATGAATGCATGTCTCTGAAAATTGTTACAGGGACTTAAATTGCACCGGCAAATCCAGTCCTCATGTGTTAGTTACGTTCATCCTTCTCAATAAAAAAAAAGAGGAGAAAGGAAAAAAAAAAAAAAGAAAGAAAGAAGGAAACTTGTCCTCGTAAATATTTTTTTGTCAATCGTTTTCTCTGTTGTTTTGCCTTGTCTTTTTGTTTGAATTATTTTTAGCGAATATTTCTTATATGTTTAAAAATTAATATACTTCGCGTATTTTTATATAACTTTCTATTTAGCTCTCTCAAAAATATATTTCTCGGTTGACTTGAGTTAATAATAAGACAAAAATTTAACCCTTTGACTTAATTTTATTTAATAAATAACAGACAAATGTCAGACCATCAAGTTTCCATAATTTACCAATTTCTTCTTTTTTGCCGAAGAATAGTGAAAATTGTTGGATTTTTGAATTAAAATAAAAGAAAAAAAAGCTTTCATTTCAAATTTTATTTTATCAAGTCTCACTATATCTCACATGAGATGAGAAAATCTCTCAACTACCCAGTGTGTGGTCATGAATATCTCTTGTGGTTACAACTGCTTGGGGGTCTGAAACCTATAAAGAGACCCTTCCTCCAACAGTAAGAGACACAACATATTTTCTCTTCATCTTAAAAGAAAATCTGAAGTCTACTCTTCGTGAGAATAGCTTCAGTGTTAAAGAAAAAATTTGCTCGTTATTTTAATTTTCTGGGTAACTTCTTCATCTGAGCAGAAACTCTGCCCACCGTCCTGAACCGAGTGCTGGTGAATTCGAGAGATTCTTTACTGCTAGGGGACAAGACCGATTTAACGTCGACAAGGAGACGTGCTTTTGATTCTTTAGGGTAACGACATCGCGACTGCATTCTCCAGACCAGATTCTTTTATCTTATTTTGTTTTTAAACTATAATCGTTGTTGTATGTTAGAATAATCGTTGTTATGTATTAATTTAATTTTAAGAAAATTGCATGTTCTAGGAAATAGTATAAAAGTTCTAACAATCTAAAGGATCAAAATAACCTCTTCATTTAATCTATTCTCTATTCATGCAATTAATTGAACTATTGGATTTTTTATCCTTTCAAAATCCTTTTGATTAAAAACTATTCCAAATATTCTTATAAGATTTTTCTTACTCAAATTATTACATAGTTTCTCACAAAATCTTGTTATTTCAAATATTCTTACAAAATCTTGTAATGATTTTCAATCAGTTAATTAATCCTAAATTATCAGTTTCTTACAATTACGTATTTCTTACGAAATGTACTAGTCATTCATTAATTCATGGAAACAAATCCTAAGATGGGCTTCCCAGTGGTATTAGGCGCATTGGGTGGACCCCAACATAAAACTTAAAATTACTTGTTTAAGAATGGCTTTTTGTTCACATAGGACGTGATAAAAAGTAAAATACTCACAAATACCATCAAAATATTACTTAGAAGGTATATAGTTAACTTTCTCATCATATATACATATATATATGTGTGTGTGTGTGTGTGTTTGATAAATTTCACAACTTAGAAGGTTTGATAATATACCATTATTTTAGACAAAAAAAAATCAAAATCTGATCTCATAGTGTTGTAATTTTTTCCATGTAGAGGAAATAAGGATTTGTCACAAAATTGAGATAGACGCAAGCTCAGTATCTGAGCATGAAATAAGCTTCTATAATATAAACTAGTTATAAATAAATCAAAATATAGTAAAATCATCTTGCAATTGTGTAATATTTTACGAGTGCAATAACCTTTGATTAATAATCTTACATATGAATATTCTCAAAATAGACTAGTAAGCACCGTACAAAATAAATACCTTAAAAGGAGCTATTCATGGAGAATATGCAATATCAAAATATTTCAAAGAACAATTTAAAATAACCACAACTTAATAACTCTCCTTCATAAAGTAGACTTATACAATATTTTTTTTAGAATCCAAATATATCAGGAACTTGGAGCTTCGGACTCTACATTAACTACAATGTCTTTGATTTCAAGCAGAAAGATAATGCTAAAATAATTTGTAGCTGCTATAAGAAAATAATAATAATTGAGTATATTTAGATCTTTGATTCCACGCCTCCAATGCCAAACATCTGATTTATATATTCTAACCACCGAGTTCCAACTATGCAATCATCTAGCTTTATAAAAGGAGTCTCTTGCAACATAAATGTGATAAATAATGAGGAAACTTTTGTAGAATATATGTACTATATAAGTTTGTGCATTTTTAATGCAAGATCGACTGAATGCAAACATTCATGTGTATCATATCTTTTCATCAATTTTACTTGTAAGATCTATGTTTCTCAAGTTATTCATTAATTTACTTGCAATAGACAAAAGATTATCTATCAAATACGAGTACTCGAATTGTAACACCTTATTCCCGGAATGCATACTTAGATAGTTATTCTGATTTTTGATCGTATTTTTTGATTTAATTTTCGTATTTATTTATTTTATGATTATTTATGTGATTGTTTTGCTTTGGATCTGAATTCATAAACCAGAGTTAGCCCTAGTCTGAACCGAGGACCCTATCCTAGTATACTAATTGTTCTGATAATCAAATTTGACCGATTTTAGTTTCAAACACTATTTTCTAATATTATAGATTTTTCATAAATTTTTAAAATTATTTTAATAAAATCTCCAAAATCGAGGTCGTCGGTACCACTGATTGATTCCCAAATTTTTAATTTACCAACAGATTTGAATTTCTAAAAACTGCTTTCAAATTATCTTTTAGAATAATATTTGCTTTCTTAATGTATTTTTGAGATTTTTCTGAATTATCAAAATTCCGCCGGATTCGGTGTCGGCCATATCGGCGGATGATTTCAGAATTTTTAGTTTGAAAATGAAATTGAATTTTTGAATCCAATTTCACTATGATACTCAGTATAATATTTTTAATTTTTTTAAAATTTTGGAGAGCATTCTGAGATACTTGATTTTCAGACGATTTTGATGTTTTCCGAAAGTTTTCCGCATCCGCGACTAAACCCGGTGATTTCACCATTCTAATTATTTTTCATTTTTTTCAATTATTTTTTTCCTTATTCCTTTTTTTCCTTTTTCTTTTTTTTCCTTTTTCTTCCACCATGTTCTAAAACCTTCTTCATTCTTTATTACATGTTGCACCCTTCCATCAAAATATCTTCTACAAAATATCCCAACTCACTTATCACACCCTTCCCATCACCACGGCCGGTCATAACTTGTAACGCCCCGATCCCGGCGATACGGGGTCGTCACTGCAACGTATATACGTAGGTCAGAACTACCCTCCCGTATATACGCTAAGCATCAGTACAGACAAGAATCAGAGTACGGAAGCAAATGGTGCATTATACATTCCAACACATATATCCAATTACAGAATTATCACCAGATGTGATTACAATATTACAATAATATTATATCACTGATGCGCAAATGCGGGAATACAAGAGATATACAATATATATGAACAGTATAAAGGAAGCTCACATACACGTATACAAGGAAAGTACAAGCATAAATAGAAAAAGGGCACTCACGAGTTTGCTAAGGAAAAACTCGAGAGGCACAGAGGGGGTCTGGAAGGATGGAACTCTGAAAGGCCTGCTGGGGATCCACGCTACCACTGCGCTACTCCGATCACACGCTCCTAGCTCCATGACCTGGACGTGAGGATCCAGGGGAGTCAAATAATACTCCCCAGGCGAATGTAGAAGCAAAACCAAGTGGTGAAGCAGGGTGAGCACAATAATGCATATACCAAGTGGGAATACTCAGGAGGCAGATAGGATAGAGCAGGCAAGAATAGATATGGCATGATAATCATAAAACAGGAAATCAGAATAAAACCAAGGACGAGCTACAAGGTAGTCATATCATAATACTCATAAAACATGAAATCCGATATAAAGTCCGGGAAAAGCAAATACGGTAAGGCACAGCACAAATTCATAGCTATTTAAGATGTAGGCTTTGGTATGCGTCCCATTCCACATACCTCTACTTACAACTTAAAGAGCCGGTTATTATGACACTTTATTATTACTCGTCTTACCCATATATCTAGGTATGTGTCTCGGTGTACGGCCAACTCACATACATCCATATATAAGCAAGTCGAGGTTGTTATTGGAAATCAGCGGTTGTATCGACGAACTATGTTTACAGTGGGTCCCGTACATACCCGGGACCACGGCTCAGGATTGTTCCGTTGCATGGAAACGGAAGCCAGCCGCAAGGCTCAACAGGAGGGACTTATGTATGCCCTATAGATCAGGAATAAGGGAGCCAGCTCTCCCCTCGGTCCCCTGGAGTACCACAGGTCAGACCGGATATAAAGTGCACAACCTAATGCCACTGTAAACACGAACACATATCGATATCCGCATGTTTCCCCCGACCCAATACAAGTTGGTACTTTTTAGGATTCATTAGTTTAATTATCACTTTACGGGAAAAACAGGAAATAGACATGATCAGGAATAAGGAGTACATAAGTACTATATAGTCAGGTCACTGCATGTAAAGCAGGAAAACAGGTCACTGATCATGAAATAGATAACAAGTTAATATTCCCGTAAAAGAGATAATCACATGTCGAATATATCATGCTGGGTGTGAGATGATAGCATGACAAGTGGTGATATTTAGTAAACAACCAAACATAACAAGAGATGGATAATAATCAGGTGGCAAGTTATGTCAAGAGATTGATAATAGTCTGGGTAAGTCAGGTCATAACCAGAGGGTCTAGCCAAATAGTAGTAGGTCAGGTGGTCAGGTGGTATACACTAGATGTCAGGTGATATACATGTGTTAAAAGGTAGCATGTAACTGACAGGTCTAAAATAATGGTATGGCCTGGTAACATAAAAGCAATGACCCAAAGTCCAACAAGTCCAACGACCACGAAGGGTCGGCCACGCATAGCATAAAGCAATAAATGATATAAAGCATGAAATACAATACATGAAGACTAGAGCAATCAATGAAATAGGAAAACAAGAGGGTAGCGAGTGAGAACACTCGCCTGAGTCACCAATATACCGAAATCCACGGAAGCTCGGGATGCGCCACAAAACCTGATATAAATATGTAGAGTGAAGAGGAGAGAGAAAGAGTAGAAGACGATGTTTGTCAAGTGACAAGTCAAGAGATACCTATATGTGATGTAAGTCTAGAGGGTAAGGTTCAGTTTCAAGAAAGGAATCAGTTAAGACAGATATCCAAAGTTAGTCGACTAGGGTGGAATAGTAGTCGACTAATAGTGGAGTTAGTCGACTAGGAAAATGGGGTAGTCGACTAATACTGTGTAACAGAGAGTTGGGTTTGGTTTCAGGGAATAGTTAGTCGACTGGAGTAAAATAGGTAGTCGACTAACAGATACTCTAAGTCGACTAATAGTATGGTCAAGTCGACTAGAACTGAGATACAGAAAGTTGGGTTTTGATTCAGGAGTCGACTAGGGAGAAGGGTTAGTCGACTAGGGGGTTCAAGTCGACTAGGGTTTGTGATAAGTCGACTGGGGCCGAATTTGGTAGTCGACTAATGAAGTCGCATCTTCAGTAATAAGGTCGCAGTTCAAATGAGTTAGTCGACTAGGGTCAAGGGTGTAGTCGACTAAGGGTCTCTAGTCGACTGGGAACTAAGGTAAGTCGACTAATACTATGATTCCTAGAGTTGTGTTTCTCAGGACAGAACGGATTAGTCGACTAATGGCTAGGTCAAGTCGACTAATCATGGGGAAACAACAAACAGAACAGATTTCCTAGGGTTTTGGATTGATGACTAAATAATCAAGAATGAAGACATAATTGCACATGATATGGAAAACATGAATATACAAAGAATTAGACAAGTCTTGGTGAGTAGGAATACTCACATAGATCGGTGATTGGAAGCTCTACGTGTTCGGAAGGATCGAGGTTGACAATATCGCCAAATGGATCCACGGCGACACGATCGACGAAGGAAGCTACGGTCCAAATTCAAAGGAGGGTTGTGGTGGTGGTTTTGGTGAAGAGAGAGAGAGAGAGTAGGAGAGAGAAAGAGAGGAGAGAGAAACAGGAGAGAGAGAAAGAGAGTTCAGGAGAGAGAGAAGGAACCAGGGAGAGAGAGAGGAAAGAAGGGGGCTGCTGCCCCCCCCCCCCGCACCCACACAGTGCCCCCCCTTTGGGGGCACTCGGCCCTGGCCGCCGGCCAGGCGGCGGCGCCGGGCGGCGCCGGCCGCCGGCAGAGGAAGGAGGGGC
The DNA here is from genome assembly GCA_038442645.1 of Agave tequilana. Classification (NCBI taxonomy): domain Eukaryota; kingdom Viridiplantae; phylum Streptophyta; class Magnoliopsida; order Asparagales; family Asparagaceae; genus Agave; species Agave tequilana. Next base: position 13,215 of record JAVJIF010030718.1, on the reverse strand, counting down.
GCCGCCCCCTCCACAGAACACAGGGGGGCTGTTGCCCCCCCCCAGCAAGGAAAGAGGGGGGCTTTGCCCCCCTCAACAGAGAGAAAAGGAGAGGGGGCCTGCCCCCCTCTCCGCCCCAGCACAGGGGCCCAGGTGGCCCCTGGCTGCCCGCGGCCGCCGGCACAGCGCCGGCGGCGCCAGAACGGGGTGGCGCCGGCCACCCCAGGAGAGGAGAGGAGGGGGCTGCGCCCCCTCTAGCAGAGAAAGAGGGGGGCTCTGCCCCCCCCCCAACAGAGGCACAGGGGCCCAGGCGGGCCCCTGGCCGCCCACGGCCGCCGGCTCACCGCCGGCGGTGGCCCGAATCGGGGTGGCGCCGGCCACCCCGAGGAGAAGAAGGAGGGGGCCCCGCCCCCTCCACAGCAGAGCACAGGGGGCCCGAGGCCCCCTGGCCACGCCCAAGGCCGCCGGCCTCGCGCCGGCGGCGGTCTGCCCACGCCGGGGCGGCGCCGGAGGAGATGGATCGGCGGCGAGGTGGTGGCCGGATCCAAGAGGAGGAAAAGAAAAGAAAAGAAAAGAAAAGAAGAAAAGAGAGAGAGGATGGGGGGTTGATCTCACGCCGGCGTTGACCGCCGGAGGTGGCCGTGGTGGCCGGAGGTGGTTCGGTGGAGTGGGCGTCGCTCAGATGGAGGAGGAAGAGAAGTGGAGGGAAAAAGAAGAAGGAAGAAAAGAAAAAAGAAAAAGAAAAGAAAAGAAAAAGAAAGAGAGAGAGGGTGATGGGAGAGGGATTAATGAGGGAGAGGGGAGGTGTCTCCCCACGTGGAGGGGAGTAGGTGGGGTTGGTGAGAAAAGGAAGGAAAAGAAAGGAAAAGAAAGAAAGAAAGATTAAAAAAATAATAATATAATAATAGGGTTGAAAAATCGACTGTCTCCGAAAAATCCCCAAAAATACCGGAGGTAGAAAACGTCATCCTGAGGAATAATATGAAATCGGTTTTCAGAAATAAAATCCCGTTTTCAAATTAAAAATCCAGAAGCCAAACGCCGATACCGGTCTACACCGGGTCGGCCGGATTTTGATAAATTCCGAAAAATCTCAGAAAATGCATTAAAGAAGAAAACATGATTTTAAGACGTAAAGTGAAAGCGGAATTCAGAAATTCAATCCCGATTGTAAACTAAAAATCCTGGAATCAGTTACCTACCGACTCCGAAGGAATTTCCATAAAATCATAAAATCCTCAGAAAAAGAATGTAAGTAAGAAATGTAATTCTAAAGATAAAGTCTAAAGGACCATCATGAAATTCTAAACAGTTTGAGAATTAAAAATTCAGGAATCGGTCAGCGGCACTGGCCGACACCGGTTTTGAAGAAATTCATTTTAATTCCAGAAAAATCTAGAAAATCATAGAAAATATATAATAATGGAAATGATATTTAAAACTAAAATCGGTTAAATCAGAATAGTAAAAAGACCAAATCGAGTAATATTCTAGGATCGGGCCTTCGGTTCAGACTAGGGCTGACTCCGAATCCACGAATCCAAATCCAAGACAAAACAGTCATAAAAGGAATTCATAATACAGAATAAATACAGGAAACAAATCGAAAAAATACGATCGGAAAATCTGAATACGCAACTAAGTACGTATTCCGGGAACAGGGTATTACAATCCACCCACCTTACAAAATTGCGTCCTCGCAATTTCGTTAAGGGCAAATTGAATACAAGGGGACAAAGGCTGGAATTTATACTAATTAAGATATGAAGCACTATAGGTAGGGCTCTCAAGTCAACTGAATAATAATCATACTCTGCATTTCCGGCTGATGATGTCGTGGCTGTGTAATAAATCTTTAGAATAATGCTGAATAATACTGATGATGTCGTGGCTGTGAAATAAATGAATACTGATGATGTCGTGGCTGTGTAATAAAGAAAACCCCGAAAATCCTGAGCATAATAAAGAAGACCGATAATTAAGAATCCGACTGCTGTCCTCTGAAAGATAGCCAGATCAAGATCGATCTGGAGAATACCAAGCTTCATAGAATTGGCCGAAGAGATCACATAATAGCTTCATTCTGAACCAGCCACTACCTCTCTAGTCTAGTCATATCTTAAAATAGTATAAGGCTTCATAAAACCAAAACATAAAACCAAAACGGGGAAAGGATAGGAGAGATCAGGAATCCAAGGAAAAGATAGTCAAGGAGGGATTTGAAATCAAAGGAAAGATAGTCAAGAAATAGATAACTCTGCACTTGCAGTTGGAATGTATAACCAAGATTCATGTATTCCAGTTGCAAATCTCTTTACCATTGATTTGCCTTCTGGACGTACTGAGGAAGTTAGAGCCTAAGCTCTGATACCATCCTGTAACGCCCCGATCCCGGCGATACGGGGTCGTCACTGCAACGTATATACGTAGGTCAGAACTACCCTCCCGTATATACGCTAAGCATCAGTACAGACAAGAATCAGAGTACGGAAGCAAATGGTGCATTATACATTCCAACACATATATCCAATTACAGAATTATCACCAGATGTGATTACAATATTACAATAATATTATATCACTGATGCGCAAATGCGGGAATACAAGAGATATACAATATATATGAACAGTATAAAAGGAAGCTCACATACACGTATACAAGGAAAGTACAAGCATAAATAGAAAAAGGGCACTCACGAGTTTGCTAAGGAAAAACTCGAGAGGCACAGAGGGGGTCTGGAAGGATGGAACTCTGAAAGGCCTGCTGGGGATCCACGCTACCACTGCGCTACTCCGATCACACGCTCCTAGCTCCATGACCTGGACGTGAGGATCCAGGGGAGTCAAATAATACTCCCCAGGCGAATGTAGAAGCAAAACCAAGTGGTGAAGCAGGGTGAGCACAATAATGCATATACCAAGTGGGAATACTCAGGAGGCAGATAGGATAGAGCAGGCAAGAATAGATATGGCATGATAATCATAAAAACAGGAAATCAGAATAAAACCAAGGACGAGCTACAAGGTAGTCATATCATAATACTCATAAAACATGAAATCCGATATAAAGTCCGGGAAAAGCAAATACGGTAAGGCACAGCACAAATTCATAGCTATTAAGATGTAGGCTTTGGTATGCGTCCCATTCCACATACCTCTACTTACAACTTAAAGAGCCGGTTATTATGACACTTTATTATTACTCGTCTTACCCATATATCTAGGTATGTGTCTCGGTGTACGGCCAACTCACATACATCCATATATAAGCAAGTCGAGGTTGTTATTGGAAATCAGCGGTTGTATCGACGAACTATGTTTACAGTGGGTCCCGTACATACCCGGGACCACGGCCAGGATTGTTCCGTTGCATGGAAACGGAAGCCAGCCGCAAGGCTCAACAGGAGGGACTTATGTATGCCCTATAGATCAGGAATAAGGGAGCCAGCTCTCCCCTCGGTCCCCTGGAGTACCACAGGTCAGACCGGATATAAAGTGCACAACCTAATGCCACTGTAAACACGAACACATATCGATATCCGCATGTTTCCCCCGACCCAATACAAGTTGGTACTTTTTAGGATTCATTAGTTTAATTATCACTTTACGGGAAAAACAGGAAATAGACATGATCAGGAATAAGGAGTACATAAGTACTATATAGTCAGGTCACTGCATGTAAAGCAGGAAAACAGGTCACTGATCATGAAATAGATAACAAGTTAATATTCCCGTAAAAGAGATAATCACATGTCGAATATATCATGCTGGGTGTGAGATGATAGCATGACAAGTGGTGATATTTAGTAAACAACCAAACATAACAAGAGATGGATAATAATCAGGTGGCAAGTTATGTCAAGAGATTGATAATAGTCTGGGTAAGTCAGGTCATAACCAGAGGGTCTAGCCAATAGTAGTAGGTCAGGTGGTCAGGTGGTATACACTAGATGTCAGGTGATATACATGTGTTAAAAGGTAGCATGTAACTGACAGGTCTAAAATAATGGTATGGCCTGGTAACATAAAAGCAATGACCCAAAGTCCAACAAGTCCAACGACCACGAAGGGTCGGCCACGCATAGCATAAAGCAATAAATGATATAAAGCATGAAATACAATACATGAAGACTAGAGCAATCAATGAAATAGGAAAACAAGAGGGTAGCGAGTGAGAACACTCGCCTGAGTCACCAATATACCGAAATCCACGGAAGCTCGGGATGCGCCACAAAACCTGATATAAATATGTAGAGTGAAGAGGAGAGAGAAGAGAGTAGAAGACGATGTTTGTCAAGTGACAAGTCAAGAGATACCTATATGTGATGTAAGTCTAGAGGGTAAGGTTCAGTTTCAAGAAAGGAATCAATTAAGACAGATATCCAAAGTTAGTCGACTAGGGTGGAATAGTAGTCGACTAATAGTGGAGTTAGTCGACTAGGAAAATGGGGTAGTCGACTAATACTGTGTAACAGAGAGTTGGGTTTGGTTTCAGGGAATAGTTAGTCGACTGGAGTAAAATAGGTAGTCGACTAACAGATACTCTAAGTCGACTAATAGTATGGTCAAGTCGACTAGAACTGAGATACAGAAAGTTGGGTTTGATTCAGGAGTCGACTAGGGAGAAGGGTTAGTCGACTAGGGGGTTCAAGTCGACTAGGGTTTGTGATAAGTCGACTGGGCCGAATTTGGTAGTCGACTAATGAAGTCGCATCTTCAGTAATAAGGTCGCAGTTCAAATGAGTTAGTCGACTAGGGTCAAGGGTGTAGTCGACTAAGTGTCTCTAGTCGACTGGGAACTAAGGTAAGTCGACTAATACTATGATTCCTAGAGTTGTGTTTCTCAGGACAGAACGGATTAGTCGACTAATGGCTAGGTCAAGTCGACTAATCATGGGGAAACAACAAACAGAACAGATTTCCTAGGGTTTTGGCTTGATGACTAAATAATCAAGAATTGAAGACATAATTGCACATGATATGGAAACATGAATATACAAAGAATTAGACAAGTCTTGGTGAGTAGGAATACTCACATAGATCGGTGATTGGAAGCTCTACGTGTTCGGAAGGATCGAGGTTGACAATATCGCCAAATGGATCCACGGCGACACGATCGACGAAGGAAGCTACGGTCCAAATTCAAAGGAGGGTTGTGGTGGTGGTTTTGGTGAAGAGAGAGAGAGAGAGTAGGAGAGAGAAAGAGAGGAGAGAGAAATAGGAGAGAGAGAAAGAGAGTTCAGGAGAGAGAGAAGGAACCAGGGAGAGAGAGAGAGAAAGAAGGGGGGCTGCTGCCCCCCCCCCGCACCCACACAGTGCCCCCCCCCTTTGGGGGCACTCGGCCCTGGCCGCCGGCCAGGCGGCGGCGCCGGGCGGCGCCGGCGGCCGCGGCAGAGGAAGGAGGGGGCGCCGCCCCCTCCACAGAACACAGGGGGGGCTGTTGCCCCCCCCCCAGCAAGGAAAGAGGGGGGCTTTGCCCCCCTCAACAGAGAGAAAAGGAGAGGGGGCCTGCCCCCCTCTCCGCCCCAGCACAGGGCCCAGGTGGCCCCTGGCTGCCCGCGGCCGCCGGCACAGCGCCGGCGGCGCCAGAACGGGGTGGCGCCGGCCACCCCAGGAGAGGAGAAGGAGGGGGCTGCGCCCCCTCCAGCAGAGAAAGAGGGGGGCTCTGCCCCCCCCAACAGAGGCACAGGGGCCCAGGCGGGCCCCTGGCCGCCCACGGCCGCCGGCTCACCGCGGCGGTGGCCCGAATCGGGGTGGCGCCGGCCACCCCGAGGAGAAGAAGGAGGGGGCCCCGCCCCCTCCACAGCAGAGCACAGGGGGCCCGAGGCCCCTGGCCACGCCCAAGGCCGCCGGCCTCGCGCCGGCGGCGGTCTGCCCACGCCGGGGCGGCGCCGGAGGAGATGGATCGGCGGCGAGGTGGTGGCCGGATCCAAGAGGAGGAAAAGAAAAGAAAAGAAAAGAAAAGAAGAAAAGAGAGAGAGGATGGGGGGTTGATCTCACGCCGGCGTTGACCGCCGGAGGTGGCCGTGGTGGCCGGAGTGGTTCGGTGGAGGTGGGCGTCGCTCAGATGGAGGAGGAGAGAGAAGTGGAGGGAAAAAGAAGAAGGAAGAAAAGAAAAAAGAAAAGAAAAGAAAAGAAAAAGAAAGAGAGAGAGGGTGATGGGAGAGGGATTAATGAGGGAGAGGGGAGGTGTCTCCCCACGTGGAGGGGAGTAGGTGGGGTTGGTGAGAAAAGGAAGGAAAAGAAAGGAAAAGAAAGAAAGAAAGATTAAAAAAATAATAATATAATAATAGGGTTGAAAAATCGACTGTCTCCGAAAAATCCCCAAAAATACCCGGAGGTAGAAAACGTCATCCTGAGGAATAATATGAAATCAGTTTTCAGAAATAAAATCCCGTTTTCAAATTAAAAATCCAGAAGCCAAACGCCGATACCGGTCTACACCGGGTCGGCCGGATTTTGATAAATTCCGAAAAATCCCAGAAAATGCATTAAAGAAGAAAACATGATTTTAAGACGTAAAGTGAAAGCGGAATTCAGAAATTCAATCCCGATTGTAAACTAAAAATCCTGGAATCAGTTACCTACCGACTCCGAAGGAATTTCCATAAAATCATAAAATCCTCAGAAAAAGAATGTAAGTAAGAAATGTAATTCTAAAAGATAAAGTCTAAAGGACCATCATGAAATTCTAAACAGTTTGAGAATTAAAAATCCAGGAATCGGTCAGCGGCACTGGCCGACACCGGTTTTGAAGAAATTCATTTTAATTCCAGAAAAATCTAGAAAATCATAGAAAATATATAATAATGAAAAATGATATTTAAAACTAAAATCGGTTAAATCGGAATAGTAAAAAGACCAAATCGAGTAATATTCTAGGATCGGGCCTTCGGTTCAGACTAGGGCTGACTCCGAATCCACGAATCCAAATCCAAGACAAAACAGTCATAAAGGAATTCATAATACAGAATAAATACAGGAAACAAATCGAAAAAATACGATCGGAAAATCTGAATACGCAACTAAGTACGTATTCCGGGAACAGGGTATTACATAACTCCATCTCCCATCACCATTATACAAAAAAATCATAACTCTAATCCTTTCCCTTCTCCTGTAACTCCATCTCCAAATACAACCTCCTTTTTGTTGGCCCAAAGGCCAATCACTCTAGTTTTGATGATGATTAACTCATATAGTTATAATACTAATGATCGTGTGTTTATCAATTTTTAGATATTCAATCAAGATCTTAGTCGGTGTTTAGCTTCAACAAAAGATTCGAAGCCAATTTTTAAAGTTATCACTTATTGATTCAAGAGCTCACGCTTCAAGATCGCATCAAGTACTCAAAGAGGAGTCTAGCTCAAGGATCAAGTTTGAATCGAGTCGAGATGGAGAAGAATATTTTCAAAAGAAGATTTTCAAGAAGACTTGAGTCTGAGTTTATAGTTTAAGATTTTTGTTTTAAGATAAAATGTAAATGATAGATTAGTTGTGGATTGCTCAAATTTATACACACACAAAAGTTTGGTTTTCGAAAAATACGATTTTTATTTTAAGCTTTAAATTCTATGTCTCAAAAATAGTTCACATGTTTGTAACATGTGTTGATTACTTCAAGATATTTCAATGAACTTATTTTTGTGAATATGGAGATTTTATATAATTTAAGATGTATTTTAAAAAGTTGTTAAAACTGTTTTTGGGTTGCTTGTGGTTGACCGACGTGCACAAGATGTGCATAAGACTATGTGACTTGAGCTCGGTTGACCGACCGTCGACCGAAGTAGAGATCAGTCGACCGATCGTTCGGCCGACTGCGTCTGTAGAGCTTTCGGGTTTTCTCGGTCGATCGAGCGGCCGACCGTTCTGCTGATCTACTCGATACTCTTGTAGTTTTTTGATCACAGCTTTTTATTCTTGTGTTCAATCAATATGATTTAAATTAAATTTCAAAGATAACTTTCAGGGCTACATTTCATATTCAATTATCATTTTCTGATTCAAATATTAAAGATGTCAAATATTGGATTGAAGTCTGTTCTTATTTTGAAAATAGTTATAGTTTCTGATTTGATACCTTTCAGTGATTTGTTGATATATTTCTATTTCAATATGATATTTATTTGATTTAAATTGCATTAAAAATAAAACTGAAAGATTTACAAATTCTTCATATATACTTTGTCCAAATTCTAAACGTTTAGGCCTCAAAACTGAGCTCAAAGTTGACCTATTGCACTGTCTGGGTCTGTGAGTCCAACGGTCAGAAATTTGACCATTGGTCGGTCGTTCGAGCAGTCAACCGACAAACTATTTCTGGCAGTTTTTGAACCATAATGGCTAGTTTTTTCTTGGCCTATAAATATGAGATTTTTGGGTGAGCTTTATACAAGTTTTTAAGAGCTTATTTTCTTATCTTCAATAAGTTTCCCAACAAGTTTTTAAGCTTCATTGTCATATCAAAAAAGAGTTTATCAAGAGTGATTCTCTTTAGTTTTCAAAAGCTTTCCTTTGAGTTTTTCATCTCTACATCTATCTTGTTTTCTCACACAAGTTTGAGTTATCCATTGCTATATCCATCCTCTGGGATCTTTGTTTGTGAGAGTTTATTGTGATTAAGAGAAGTCACAAGTGTTCCACCCCTTATATTTGAGGAGTTGTATAGGTTGCAGTCTCGGCGAGCTTGCGGGTTTGCTGTGTTGTTCTTGCGGGAACAAGTAAGGGACTTGCGGGTCCAAGAGTTCTTGAGGGAGCTCATTGTAGGTGTCGCGGTTCCGAGTGATCTTGCGGGATTGATTTTAGTGGAAATTCTTCATAGTGTTGAAGGCGGAGACGTAAAGCAAGTGGCTCGAACCTCGAAACAAATCTCTCGTGTTTATGATCGTTTATCTCTCCCTCTCTCACTTATGTTATATATCTCGCATGCTTTTAATGTTCACATTCTCATATGATATACTTGTGCTTTATTGATATACATGCTTGGGTTGTTTTAGTATCATGTATGCTCTTGTATTGATCATATCATTACATGCTTGATATTATTATTGTGCTTGTGTGTATACTTATATCAAATCAAGAGAGTTAAAGTAGCACCTTAACTCTTAGTTTAGAGGAATCTTGAGGAGAAGTTCAAAGCCCTTCATCGGGTTCGGCTTTACTCTTTTGGTATAAAAAGTGTGTTTATTTAGTTTGCATAATTAGTTTATTCGCATTATTTGCATTAGATTAATTAGTCACTTATTCACCTCCCTCTAAGTGACCTACAAGTGGTATCAGAGCTTAGTGCTCTTGGTTTGGGTCTAACAAGCTTGAGTTAAAGATCTTATTTTTTACTAATCACAATATTACCCACACACACATGGATTTCATGACACCTCCCATGTTGACATTCTTAACCTCCAAACTTAGAAAGTTAAGATGTCCATGTACCTTAAAGCCCTAGGTATTCATGTTTATTTTGCCACTATTAAAGATCTTTATTTTCTAAATGGCAAAAGCCTTGAGGTTAATGCAAAAGTCATCCCTGCTTTAAAGAGTACCCTAAATGATGAATATTTATCTAGGGTGTCTAACATTGAATCGATTTTTGTAGTATGGAACACTCTTGTCTCTTGGTGAATAAAAGCAATATTAAAAATGGAGTGACTCGGATGATGGAAGTGCCACTTCCAATATGTGCTACATGGTTCAACGGGATGACCCCCTTGAGGCAAATTCCGACTCCGAGCTTGATGAAAATATTGACATGCCATATGATGAGCTTGCATTATTTTGTCAATAACTTCTTAAAAAATATGAATTGTTAAAGAAAGAAAAAGATTCTTTTAAAAATAAATTTAAAATTATTTTAAAAGAAAATGAACCTTTGAAAAAGAAATTATTTTGATTGAAAAAGAAAATAAAATTGTTTTGAAAGAAAATGACTCCTTGAAAAAGAAAATAGTTTTGAAAGAAAAGGAAAAGATTTCTTTTTCTAAAGTGAAAAAGAATGTTGTTTCTCATATTTCTCATGTTACTATTTCATCACCTCCTATTGATAAAAATGAGCATGTTTTGAAAAATAAAATTGACTGTTTGGACTCCACTTTGAGCCAGTGTGTATTTAAAAATAATAAATTAGAATCTATGTTTCGCAAGAAATAAATTTCACACATGCATGCACATCCTACACGGCATATAGCTCATGTACACCATGATCACACCCATTATCATATGTATGCTAGAGTATACATATGTACACATTGTCGCCGCAAATGCCATCTTGCAAAATTTTGTTTTAATTGACTAAATTCTTTAAATTTTACAAATAACAGTGTTTGGGTTTCCAATATTTCTAACCCTCATGGACCCAAAAAGATATGGGTACCAAAATTCTCACCTCTTGTGTTTGAGTAGGTGTGGGCTCTCACAAGACGTGAGAGGTTTGGTGCCTTAGTGGTGGATGCATTTGGAGCTTAAGAACAAGCACATTTGATGCATCACTATCAAGAAAGTATGGTGGGAGGATCATCTCTTGTTTTAAAGAAATAAAATAGCTACATCGATTTTGGTAACCATTTCTTTCTCCTCTTAAAAATATTTTAATATTTATATGATAGTGTAAGTAACCTAGATTCTATCATATGATATTTTGTGCTTATAGTTGAGTTAAATGGTTGCCTAAGCTTTGCATGTATTTTGAAAAACTTTTCAATGGATTTACATACCTATTTCTTTTGGTTGATTCATGTTTTTATATGCTTTAGTTAAAGCATATATTGATTTAAATGTCTATTTCATATGTTCATATGCATATTCTATTAAAACTTATGTTATACATGTATAATTTTGAGATTCATGCTTTACATGCTCCATTTCTTTTATGTACTCAATTATTTATTTGATTGTACATTGTATGTCCTAGTTTTGATGATTCATGCATAACTATATGATATATCATGTTTTTGAGAAAAAGAATTTCATACAAGTTGTGTTTTGAGCCTTAGTGTTTATTTTTATGAATATGTCATTTACATGATTCTTGTGCACTCACATTTTTTATGTTTACTCATGACTTTATTTTCATGAGCCATTTATGAGCTTTATAGATTTCGAGTGTCAACTCTTTTGTATTTAGCATGCTTTATGGGATATATGATTTGTTTTCATGTTTGAAGGATTTTTAATTAGTTTTTCAAAAATTACTTTAAATTAGTTATTTATTCTTCATTTGGTAGTATTTTTAATCTACAATTATTTTCAAATCTTATTTTGAAAACTTCTATCTTTAAAGAGCGATTGGATGGGTAACCATACCTTGTGTGCCTTAATGGACTATTTCTTTCATCTTGTGCATGATAAGGGTGGATGATGTGAGTTATACACTTGATCTTCATGTTGTTTCATTTTTGTATACTCATATTTATTTTATTATATATGTATGATTCAAATTTCAATTGATATTTTTATTTTCATACATACATATATATGATTGATTGTGCTATTTTACAATGTCTTTACACATTTTTTTAAAGTACAAAATGTTTATGTTAAGTTTGACTTAATTCTAAATGTTAATTGATATCTTTACAAGCTCATGCATTGATTTCAATTATTATTTTTTGTATCAAAATGTACTTCATGTTTCACCTTCAATTGGTATTAAAATTTACTATTGGTATCTTAAAATTTTTTGTTTATCTATAAGTGGTACCAACATTTATTTATTTTGTCAACTATAATTTGATTTCATTGGTTTCATAATTCATTTTGTTGACTTCAAAAAATTTCAAAATTTATTTAAAAGTGATTTCAAAATTTATCAAAATTTGTTTGATATATATTGTATATATGTAAGGGGAGCTTAACATCTCCTCTATATATAGATTCATGTTGAGTGTATTTTACTTATTGAGGAGCTTGACTTCTCTTCTTTATGTGGTACACCTGTGTAGGGGGAGCTTAACTTTCCATCTATACATTATATATTATGCTCATGGGGTTAAGATTTAGTCATCCTTTTTATGTATTGCATGTATGTATGGGGAGCTAACTTAACGTCTCTCCTCTTCATGAATGTATATCACATATATATCTTTATTGTTTGTTTGTTTTCACCCTTTTATTGATGAATTGACAAAAAGGGGAGAAAACTTTAGAGAATTTATATATGCATTTTAATATTTGTTTATGCATATATGTGTGTGTGTGTGTGTGTGTGTGTGTGTGTGTGTGTTGTGTTTTTTATGAGCTTTCATTAGATATCTACTTGTTTTTGCTGTGCATGAGTTAAGGGGGGCTTCCATGAAGCTTATCTTTAATCCTTGCATATATAACTCCATGAGTTTTGTCATCATCATAAAGGAGGAGATTGTTGGCCAAAAGGCCCATCACTCTAGTTTTAATATTGATTAACTCATGTAGTTATAGTACTAATGATCATGTGTTTATTAAGTTTCAGATATTCAATCAAGATGTTAGTCGGTGTTTAGGTTCAACAAAAGATTTGAAGTCAAGTTTTGAAGCTATTACTTATTGATTCAAGAGCTCGCGTTTCAAGATCACATCAAGTACTCAAAGAAGAGTAGCTCATGGATCAAGTTTGGATCAAGTCGAGATGGAGATGAAGATTTTCAAGAGAAGATTTTCAAGAAGACTTGAGTCTGAGTTTGTAAGTTTAAAATTTTTATTTTAGGATAAAATGTAAAAGATAGATTAGCTGTGGATTGCTCAAGTTTACACACACCCACACACACAACCACAAAAGTTTGATTTTTGAAAAATATGATTTTGTTTTAAGGTTTAAATTCTATGCGTCAAAAAAGTTCACATGTTTGTAATATGTGTGATTTTTTATCACACATATCTGTATTTCAAAGTATTTCAATGAAATATTTATGAATTTTATGGAGATTTTAAAGAATTTAAGATGTAAGTTGTTATAAAACTGTTTTTTGGGCTGCTTGTGGTTGACGGACCGGTCGACCGAAGGCTGAGCCGATCGACCGATCGGTCGACCGATGTGTACAAGACGTGCACAAGCCCATGTGACTTGAGTTCGGTTGACCGATCGATCGACCGCAGTAGAGATCGGCCGACCGATCGGTCGGCCGACTGTGCTGCAGAGCTCTCAGGTTTTCTCGGTCGACCAGGCGGCCGACTGTTCTGCTGATCTGCTCAACACCCTTGTAGTTATTTTATCATAACTTTTTATTTTTATGTTCAATCAACATGATTTAAATTGCATTT